>JARYGA010013164.1:0-46485 GCA_030545235.1 Helianthus tuberosus
TGGGTGCAATTGTTAGGGGAGGATTTTCCAAAGATCAGTGATCCTCAATTACTGTCGGGTTTAGGGATCCTTAATTCTGTTTGAATTAGTGATCATCAGAGAGTATTGTAGGATCAGGATCCAGGATCATCATAGTGATCCTTACACTACCGATTGTCTGCTTTGAATATGATGTTGTTTTGCAGGAGTACGTGCTTGGACTTGGTCTTGGCGATATTCCTGGAGCATATTCCCTTTTTATTCCGCACGTGCTTGGCTAATATGGACGTTATGGAGGTCGTGGAAGACTTGCACGAAATGCGGATAGTTAGTTAGCTTAGATATTTTCTAAATTTAAAAGGGGATAGCGAGCTAAATTAGAACACTTGGCTATTTTTAGCTAAACACACACACTCATAACTGCTCTCATCAACTCTCGATAGTTTGCTCGGCGATTACACACTTTTTTGCACATTACACTCTAGTGATCCTTGTAACAAGCTCGCTATCATCCAAAGTTGTAATACATTTTCTGTTTAATTTGAGTTGGTGATCGGTAGTTTCCATCACCCGAGGTTTTTTATGCCGGAGATCAACTCTTGATCAAGGGCTTTTTCCTCGTATAAATCATTGTGTCACTTGTTCATAACATTTCTGAGTGATCCTTCATATTGTTCATTGATTCAAGCATCACACCTCACAACAGAAAGTTTGGTTGCATTATCTTAGCTTGATTTTTTACCAAAACAATGATGAGGATCCTGAATATCCACACGATCATCCTCATCAATGGATATAACTTTCTTCTGTGTAAGGATTGAGGTTCGAATGGGCCTATCCCCATTATCCATCTTTGTCTCTTTAGCATGCCTCTTAGCTGCTGAAAAGGAGGTGCCACATATGTCTGATCCACCAGAAATGAAGTTGATAATTTGTGCATCAGCTAGAGGAGCAGGAGCTCTTTCTGGAATCTTTTCAGGATCCTGGATCCTTGATTTTTTCCTTCCAAATAGCTCCTTCAAATGCCCTTTGCTTAACAAGTAACCAATCTCTTTCCTGAGTGCTATGCATTCATTTGTGAGATGACCGAAATCTTCATGATAGGCACACCATTTGGATTTATCTTTTGTAGCAGCTGCCTTATCACTCTTTCTGGGCCATCTTGCTTTCTCACATAAGTTCTGCATTGCAAGGATTAGTTCATTATTATCAACAGAAAAGCAATATTCAGAAATGGGTGGATAATCTTCATCATCCTCTTGTTGCTCCACTGCAAGCACATTTTGATTATCAGACTTGTTATATGATTTGGATTTGTTGTTCCTGAAATAGGATCCTTGCTTTTCCTGTTTAGAGGATCCTGACAGTCTCTCCTGGATCCTTTGATCATCCTCTTAATGGATGAATCTAAGGGCCCTGGTTCTTACTTCATCAAAATTCCTGCAAGGGGTCATGACAAGATCATCATAGAATTGTGAATCCTTAAGTAAACCCATTTTGAAAGCTTCTACAGCCGTAGCAATATCCAAATTAGGAATCTCTAAGGATTCTCTACTGAATTTAGTGATATAGTCTCTAAGTGAATCATTTTGACCTTGTTTTACCCTATATAAATCACTAGGTAATCGTTTAAATCTCCTACTGCATGAGAATTGGCTATTAAACAAATTAACTAGATTAGCAAATGAAGTAATAGAGTAGGGGGAAGACTTAGCAGCCATTTAAGAGCTGATCCTGTCAGTGTGGATCCGAAACCCTTGCATAGACATGCTTCTTTCAACCTTTCAGGAATGGGATTGATCTCCATTCTTTCTCTGTACTGAGCTACATGCTCTTCTGGATCAGTTGAGCCATCATACTGCTTCATGTTTGGTGTTTGAAACCTCTTTGGTATCTCTGCATCACAAATAGGTGGTGCAAAACGAGATATCCTGTGACTCCCATCTGGAATTTTAGGAATGGGCTTAACCACTCCTGGATCGCTGGATATCATATCCTTGAGTTTTTGCAGTTCCCTAGCCATAGCTTGGTTGATTCCTGTATCCTGCACAAAGCTATGGTTAGCATTATAAGAAGTATTCAATGTGTTAGCTCCTGATGGATTCAAGGTTGGGATTCCTGATGTGAATCCATATTGGCGAGATTCCGGCATAATTGAGGGACCAGATGAAGCAATAGTTTGCATAGGTATGAAGTCTCCCAAGTGAATCTCTGAACTTCTGGGTTGTACACTCCTTAAGGATCCTTGATCCTGGAAGATGTTGGATCCTTGATGCACCGAAGTTGGGGGTCTTGAAGGATAATCCATGGATCCGTGAAACTGAGATGATGATCCTTGACCTTGAGACGAGGATCCTAGAACCTGAGATGAGGATCCTGGATACTGAGAGTAGGATCCCTGAACTGTCTGCGTCCCCATGTATCCTCCTGAACTAGAGAAGGATCCTTGATGCTGGAAGGAGGATCCTTGAGGCTGAAGAGAGGATCCTTAAGGCTGAAAGTAGGATCCTAGAGCCTGCGCCATTACCGATGATCTATAGTGTATACTTGATAATCCTCCCTGATGTTGGACATCTGATGCTGAAGAATGCTGGGCGGTTATGGCTGGAGTATTGAAATTCAGTGACCTCTGCACCAATGGAGAGTGATCCTCCGCTGATCTTTTCAGTTTCTTGATCTCATCAATCTCTCAAAGGATCCTGTCATTAGTTCTGTCCTGTTGCTACATGTAATCCTTCATCTGCAAAATCAAAGAATAAAGATCATTGTTAGTAGGACCAGAAGTAACCGCAGTAGTTAATTTTGAGAAAACGGGGGTTTGTTTCTTCGCACATTCTCAGCATTCTTCTGGGATCCAGAAGAAACAGGAGGCAAAGGTGGAATGCCCTGTGAAGAAGTGATCGCCGGCATGGAGCTTGAAGTGCTCTTCACTTGAGAAGCCATGTATTTGGAAGTTATTAACAGAAATGAATGAAATGAACAAAATTTTTCAAGAATGAAGCACCGATTGCCCCACGGTGGGCGCCAAACTGTTTTGGTCAAAAATCACACAAGGATAATGCAACCAAATCTGATTTTGTGAGGTATGATGCTTAGTTAATGTGACAACACGAAATTTAGAACCTTTCGTGTATCTTAGCGTATCCCACTTGAAACATTATGTGACTAGTTGACGTAATGGTGTAATGATATATGTGAACATACTATGTGATTACGTGTTACGTTTATGTGGTAATTGTATGTATGCGTGTATGTATATGAACCGAGACAACAAGGACCCGACTCGAGACCATGCGGTCTCGAGTGAATAGTAACACTTGGGCCGAATGGGCCACGCACCCCATTTAACCCAACCGAAAGCCCATTAGGGTGCACTACTTGGAACGGATATATAACCTTAGTGATAGCCACACTTGTCATTTTTGGGCAAACAACACACATACTCCTCTAACACACACACTCTCCATTCTCCCTCACTAAAACCCTAAACCACAACATTTCCTCTCCTCCATTCTCGGATTCAAACCGGTGATCACTAGGAGCTCTCGGATCGACTCACACACATACCCGTTTGGAAGCTTCATACTCACCTTTGAAACCCATCAACCGGTTAGTGTCCTTATGATGATTTGTTGTTAAATGAGAATATGAATATTATGATTTAGCTAGTATAGTTGTATGCTTAATGATGTTTTGTGAATCGGTTGTGTATGATGTTGATAGTCGGCTAACATGTTTTGGATTTCGGATTGTTGCATAATGAGCTCATGATATTTTGTGTCTAAATGTGAATATTCATGAAAACCGGCTTGCAAATGTGTAGTACCATGTAAACCGGATTAGTGTAGAGTTGGTTTTGAGATGTTATGTAATGATTTGAAACCTTTAGATGAGTATGTGCAAGTGTGTTGATTTGTTGTTCATGATTATGTTTGAATTAATGATAGAAACCGGAAATATGATGAATAAGTTTGAATAATCAACATGAACATGACTTGAATATGTGAAGAACTTGTTGAATATGATATGAAGATGCCTTGAATATTTGAAATTGCCATGTTTGATCCGTTTTTAGTAAGTAATAGACAAGGAAACATGTTTGTAAATTGTGATTGGATAGTACATAGCTTCATGAAATCGGAATGTCATTGGATAGTACAACTGTGCAGAATCAGCCATTGTTGGGGGTTGAGACCCCTGGTCTCGACTCGAGACCATCATATGACAAGTCGAGATCCCCGGTTGCAACACGGGTTGCGAGTCGAAAACCTATAGTCTCGACTCGAGACCGGGGGCATGATAACTCGAGACTGCGGTTGCGAGTCCAGTTGCGACTCTAGACCACTACATGCATGACCCGAGATCACCTTAGTTGCGACTCGAAACCTTGTGGACTACAACTCGAGACCGCACAGTCTCGAGTAGAGACCGTACAGTCTCGACTCGAGACCACACAC
Source organism: Helianthus tuberosus (assembly GCA_030545235.1). NCBI lineage: Eukaryota > Viridiplantae > Streptophyta > Magnoliopsida > Asterales > Asteraceae > Helianthus > Helianthus tuberosus. Next base: position 4,437 of record JARYGA010013164.1, read on the forward strand.
TTGTGCACGCTGAATTGGACTTGCATGATTACGGGCTTAGGTGATTGGGCCGGACTTTTGGGCCTAATGCATAGACCTTAGGTGTTACTGTTGAATGTGAATGTGGATGGACTGCCATGAATGATACTTGAATGCAATGTGCTAGAAGCATACGTGTACTACTTAAATACGATCCTGATTTGCATGATACAACTATGATAGGACGTGAGTGACCACAATATTGCTTGTTTGACCTTTCTGTGTATCTGCCGAGCAAACCAAGGTGAGTTCACACCCTCTACAAAGCATGGGATTCCCTGGGTTGGGAATGGGGTTAAGGAACGTGGGTTCCTCGTCCTCCTTGGGTAGGACAGCAATGGTTCAGGAATGTAATTCCTCGTCCTCACGGACAGATAACTCGTACTAGACCAAAACTCTATCATGAAGTCCCTCATTTTTTATATCGACTTAATCGCCGGGCCAATGGCGAGCGGGTCATTAGTTAGATAGCGCTATTTAGGTTTGACAAACCTCACACCGTGCCGCAGAGGACGGGCGTGAACTAATGGACTATGGCACGTCGGTGATGATAGACACCGACGCTAAGGGCACATAAACATGACTAGCGTCAGTAGTCGATATGGTAACGAGTCTAGTAGATACATGGGGTAGCCCCCACGGCCGAAATGCCAGAGTAACCGGGAATAAAACAAATCGCGTTTTCAACTATGGGGTAACCCCCACGGCAGGATGCCAGATAAAGGAAACAGTTTTCAGAACAACTTAAAACAAACACCCAACCGTGAACTCACTCAACTTGTTGTTGACTCGTTACTACATGCTTTGCAGGTCAATAGGTACTTAGCTGGAGCTTGCATGGAGGAGGATCGTTGTGGGACATGGACAGATGTGCCATGTTAAACTTTGAAACAATTAAACTTATGTTACGGTTTTAAACATTATGCTTCCGCTTGCAACTTAACTATGTTTTGTTTGGACACCAATTGTATTGGTTAAACTTTTATATCCCTTAACTTGCATGTTCAATATGATTGGTGGCTGGATCCTGGTCAGTCACGCCTCCAAGCGGTGGTATTCCGTAGGTGGATTTTGGGGGTGTGACAGATTGGTATCAGAGCCATTGGTTATAGTGAACTTGGTTTTAATAAAGGAGAAACGTTTTTTTGTTAAAACCAGACTATAACCTGTACAGTGCTCTACGGTCCACAACGACGCTTCGCTCCACATGCAAGGCTCGACATTCTAAGTGATATGATCTATGTGTATTGCCTACTTGATAGTTATATAGTGCATTGCTCATGGTATGCTTGGTTAGTATAACTACTGTTGCTTGAACACGTGCGTGCTTGCTCTATCCTATCATCGTACTTTCGCGAACCCCTCTCACTCGTGTTACTCTTGATATGAAGATCATGTCTGGACGCGTTAACCTGACACAAGCCCAGTTGACGGCTCTGATCAACGAACGAGTTGCCGCAGCACTTGCAGCTGCACACGCAGGAGGTATATCCTGCAGTCCGAACTCATTCTAGGATCTTTAGAATCCTACCCTCGTGAACCAGCCCTTGTGTTAAACTCTGTCTTTTCTTTCACCCCCGATAGGTCAACACGTTCAGCCACCCGTGTGCACTTTCAAAACCTTTATGGACTGTCGACCTAGTACCTTTAGTGGCACCGAGGGAGCGATAGGTCTCCTACACTGGATTCGCAGGATCGAATCGGCATTCGAAGAAAGTGAAAGCCCTACCAGTAAGCGAGTAGAGTACGCTGCTGGTACCTTGCAAGGGAAAGCGTATTCTTGGTGGAACACACAAGTTCAGATGCTCGGATTGGCGGATGCGAATGCCACCCCCTGGAGCGATTTCAAGGATTTGATCAAGGAGGAATTCTGTCACCCGGACGACATTCTAAAACTTGAAATAGAATACTATGGTTTGAAGATGGAAGGATCAGAGATCGAAGCGTACACAAAAAGATCCAACGACTTGGCTGCCCTATGTCCTAACTTGTCACAACCCATTTCTAGACGAATCGAGCTATACCTCAGAGGCTTAGCCCCAGAAATCCAAGGGTCCGTAATTGCGGCCAACTTTTCCACAATCCAACAAGTCGTTCGTTTGGCGCACCAGCTCACTGATCAGGCAGTGGAAGAGGGCAAGTTACCCAAGCGTAACCCTCCCAATGCAAATGCTCTTATTAACACCAAGCATATTTGGGGTGATCACCAGAGTGAAGGTCGTGGCCCTATACAACAGGACCCGCACGGGAAACTCGTACAGCAGGGGCTGAACTACCAAAATCAAGGGGGATACCTTGGGAATAGGCCGAAATGCCGCAAATGCCATCAACACCACACCGGGTCGTGTACGGAATCGTGCTGCCATCGGTGCAAGAAGACGGGACATGTGGCTAGAGATTGCAGGAGCCCATACCCTGCACACCGAAACCAGCAGCAACAGGGTAGCAAAAAGGGGTGTTTCCGTTGTGGGGCTGAAGGCCATCTTAAGAGGAACTGTCCGCAGATGAGACAGAAACGCGACAACAACAACAATGGAGCCCGGGGGCGGGTGTTCGTGCTTGGTCAAGGTGAAGCAAGGAATGACCCCAATGTTGTGACGGGTAAGTTCCTTCTCGACGACTTTTATGTTATAGTTTTTAATTGATTCGGATGCCGATACTAGCTACATGTTAGTCAAATGCTTAAGCGTATTCCAACACCCTTGAACAACAAGCACACTATAGAGCTAGCAAATGGTAAGAGTTTAGAGGCCACACACGTAGTCAAGGGTTGTAGACTTGTTCTTGCTAACCAGACCTTCTCTATCGACCTTATTCCTATCGTCTTGGGTAGTTTCGACGTTATTATTGGGATGGATTGGTTATCCCAACCCCGGGCATAAATCCTTTGCAACGAGAAGATTGTTCGTATTCCTAGTTCCGATAATGAACCTCTCATGATTCGTGGCGACAAGAGGAGTGCTGTTGAGAACGTCATCTCCTTCCTTAAGGCCCAGAAGTACTTACGAAAGGGCCACACTGCCATTTTGGCTCTCGTTACTGACACCTCGGAGAAAGAGAAGAAGATAGAAGATTTTCCAATTGTACGCGACTATCCTGAGGTACTTCCTAAGGAATTACCTGGCCTCCCGCCTCATCGCCAAGTCGAGTTTCAGATTGAACTAGCTCCTGGAGCTGTGCCTATAGCTCGTGCACCATATCGTTTAGCTCCATCAGAGTTGGAAGAACTCTCTACGCAACTACAAGAACTCTTGGATAAGGGTTTCATTCATCCTAGCTCATCGCCTTGGGGAGCTCCAGTACTATTTGTGAAGAAGAAGGACGGTACCTTCAGAATGTGCATCGACTACCGGGAACTCAACAAGGTGACGGTGAAGAATCGTTATCCTCTGCCGCGTATTGACGACTTGTTCGACCAGCTGCAAGGGTCGAGCTACTATTCGAAGATCGATTTGAGATCAGGTTATCACCAGCTGAGAGTCCGAGAAGAGGATGTCTCTAAAACAGCCTTTAGAACTCGCTACGGGCACTATGAGTTCTTGGTCATGCCTTTTGGGCTGACGAACGCACCTGCGGTTTTCATGGACTTGATGAATCGAGTGTGCAAGCCTTACCTGGACAAGTTCGTTATAGTCTTCATCGACGACATCCTGATCTATTCTAAGAGTCAGGAGGAACACGAGCAGCATCTGCGACTTATTCTGGAACTCCTTCGAACAGAACAACTTTATGCAAAGTTCTCGAAATGCAACTTCTGGCTTCGTGAAGTCCATTTCCTAGGCCATGTGGTAAACAAGGAGGGGATTCATGTTGATCCATCCAAGGTAGACTCGATTAAGAACTGGCCTGCACCTCGTACACCAAAGGAAATTCGCCAATTCTTGGGTTTGGCGGGATACTACCGGAGATTCATAAAGGATTTTTTCTAAGATTGCACAGCCTCTCACCTCACTAACGCAGAAGGGCGTTGTTTATCGCTGGGGAAATGCACAGGAGTTGGCATTTCAGCACCTAATGGATAGACCTTGTAGCGCACCTATCCTTCCCTTGCCGGAGGGCATAGACGACTTTGTGGTTTACTGCGACGCATCAATTCAGGGTCTTGGTTGCGTGTTGATGCAACGAGATAAAGTTATAGCCTACGCCTCACGCCAACTTAAGATTCATGAAAAGAACTACACTACGCACGACTTAGAGCTGGGAGCTGTTGTTTTTGCACTTAAGTTATGGCGGCATTACCTGTACGGTACCAAGTGCGCAATCTACACCGACCACAGGAGCCTCGAGCACATCTTCAAGCAGAAGGAACTGAATATGCGGCAACGACGATGGGTCGAACTACTGAACGACTACGAGTGCTCGATCAGGTATCACCCGGGCAAGGCCAATGTCGTGGCTGACGCCCTCAGTCGAAAGGACACTGCGCCTAAGCGCGTACGAGCTTTGCAACTTACGATACATTCTAGTCTTCCTTCCCAGATACGAGCTGCTCAGATAGAAGCATTGAAACCAGAAAACGTCAGGGCTGAAGCCCTACGCGGCTCAAGGCAACGCTTAGAACAGAAGGAAGACGGTGCTTATTACGTAACGGGACGCGTTTGGGTCCCACACTATGGCAACCTACGAGAGCTTGCGATGGATGAAGCACACAAGTCTCGCTACTCGGTACACCCTGGTTCGGATAAAATGTACCACGACATCAAAACCACGTACTGGTGGCCTAGCATGAAGGCCCACATAGCAACCTACGTCAGCAAGTGTTTGACTTGTGCGAGAGTCGAGTTCGAATACCAGAAACCATCAGGCCTACTCCAACAACCAGAGATACCTCAATGGAATGGGAGCAAATTTCCATGGATTTTGTTACTGGCCTACCTAGATCCCAGCGCGGAAACGATACTATTTGGGTGATCGTGGATCGACTTACAAAATCTGCACACTTCCTGGCTATCAAGGAGACGGATAAATTCTCCACTCTTGCAAAAATATACCTCAAGGAAATTGTTTCGAGGCACGGGGTGCCCACCTCTATTATCTCAGATCGAGATGCGCGTTTTACTTCAGAGCTGTGGCAAGCGATGCACAAATCCTTTGGCTCACGATTAGATATGAACACAGCGTATCACCCTCAGACGGACGGGCAGTCCGAGCGTACTATTCAAACCTTAAAAGACATGCTTCGTGCATGTGTAATCGACTTTGGCAACAGCTGGGAAAAGCATCTGCCACTTGTGGAATTCTCGTACAATAACAGCTACCACACCAGCATTAAAGCTGCTCCAATTGAGGCATTGTACGGACGTAAATGCCGGTCACCTCTTTGTTGGGCAGAGGAGGGAGATAGTCAGATCACCGGTCCAGAACATGTGATAGACACAACCGAACAAATTGCTCAAATACGAAAATGCATGGCGGCAGCTCGTGACCGTCAGAAAGCCTACGCCGATAAGGGCAGGAAACCACTTGAGCTCCAGGTTGGGGGAGCGGGTACTACTCAAAGTTTCACCCTGGAAGGATGTGGTTCGTTTTGGTAAACGCGGCAAACTTAACCCACGATACGTTGGACCTTTCGAAATCATCGAGAAAATAGGCAGGGTGGCCTACAGACCGAACTTACCAGCAGAACTCGGTGCAGTTCACAACGTTTTTCACGTGTCGAATCTGAAGAAGTGTCTGTCAAATGAGACCCACGTAGTTCCTCTGAAGGAACTCACTATCGACGAGCAGTTACGATTCGTCGAGGAACCAGTTGAAATCACGGACCGGGACGTTAAGGTCCTCAAGAGCACTAGAATACCTCTCGTTCGAGTTCGTTGGAACTCACGTCGCGGCCCAGAGTTCACCTGGGAGCGCGAAGATCAGATGAAACAAAAGTATCCCCAACTGTTCGCAAACAATACAACCACTACTGAGGCTGAAGCTACGGAATTTCGGGACGAAATTCCAGATCAACGGGGGGTGGATGTGACACCCCAGGAAAACCGGGAAAACCATACAACTTAACTAGCTTCCTCAGTGAGTGCTTACCAAATTTCGGGACGAAATTTCTTTCAACTTGGGGATGATGTGACAACTCGAAATTTAGAACCTTTCGTGTATCTTAGCGTATCCCACTTGAAACATTATGTGACTAGTTGACGTAATGGTGTAATGATATATGTGAACATACTATGTGATTACGTGTTACGTTTATGTGGTAATTGTATGTATGCGTGTATGTATATGAACCGAGACAACAAGGACCCGACTCGAGACCATGCGGTCTCGAGTGAATAGTAACACTTGGGTCGGATGGGCCACGCACCCCATTTAACCCAACCGAAAGCCCATTAGGGTGCACTACTTGGAACGGATATATAACCTTAGTGATAGCCACACTTGTCATTTTTGGGCAAACAACACACATACTCCTCTAACACACACACTCTCCATTCTCCCTCACTAAAACCCTAAACCACAACATTTCCTCTCCTCCATTCTCGGATTCAAACCGGTGATCACTAGGAGCTCTCGGATCGACTCACACACATACCCGTTTGGAAGCTTCATACTCACCTTTGAAACCCATCAACCGGTTAGTGTCCTTATGATGATTTGTTGTTAAATGAGAATATGAATATTATGATTTAGCTAGTATAGTTGTATGCTTAATGATGTTTTGTGAATCGGTTGTGTATGATGTTGATAGTCGGCTAACATGTTTTGGATTTCGGATTGTTGCATAATGAGCTCATGATATTTTGTGTCTAAATGTGAATGTTCATGAAAACCGGCTTGCAAATGTGTAGTACCATGTAAACCGGATTAGTGTAGAGTTGGTTTTGAGATGTTATGTAATGATTTGAAACCTTTAGATGAGTATGTGCAAGTGTGTTGATTTGTTGTTCATGATTATGTTTGAATTAATGATAGAAACCGGAAATATGATGAATAAGTTTGAATAATCAACATGAACATGACTTGAATATGTGAAGAACTTGTTGAATATGATATGAAGATGCCATGAATATTTGAAATTGCCATTTTTGATCCGTTTTTAGTAAGTAATAGACAAGGAAACATGTTTGTAAATTGTGATTGGATAGTACATAGCTTCATGAAATCGGAATGTCATTGGATAGTACAACTGTGCAGAATCAGCCATTGTTGGGGGTCGAGACCCCTGGTCTCGACTCGAGACCATCACATGACAAGTCGAGATCCCCGGTTGCGACACGGGTTGCGAGTCGAAAACCTATAGTCTCGACTCGAGACCGGGGGCATGATAACTCGAGACTGCGGTTGCGAGTCCAGTTGCGACTCGAGACCACTACATGCATGACCCGAGATCACCTTAGTTGCGACTCAAAACCTTGTGGACTACAACTCGAGACCGCACAGTCTCGAGTAGAGACCGCACAGTCTCGACTCGAGACCACACACTTGTGCACGCTGAATTGGACTTGCATGATTACGGGCTTAGGTGATTGGGCCGGACTTTTGGGCCTAATGCATAGACCTTAGGTGTTACTGTTGAATGTGAATGTGGATAGACTGCCATGAATGATACTTGAATGCAATGTGCTAGAAGCATACGTGTACTACTTAAATACGATCCTGATTTGCATGATACAACTATGATAGGACGTGAGTGACCACAATATTGCTTGTTTGACCTTTCTGTGTATCTGCCGAGCAAACCAAGGTGAGTTCACACCCTCTACAAAGCATGGGATTCCCTGGGTTGGGAATGGGGTTAAGGAACGTGGGTTCCTCGTCCTCCTTGGGTAGGACAGCAATGGTTCAGGAATGTAATTCCTCGTCCTCACGGACAGATAACTCATACTAGACCAAAACTCTATCATGAAGTCCCTCATTTTTTATATCGACTTAATCGCCAGGCCAATGGCGAGCGGGTCATTAGTTAGATAGCGCTATTTAGGTTTGACAAACCTCACACCGTGCCGCAGAGGACGGGCGTGAACTAATGGACTATGGCACGTCGGTGATGATAGACACCGACGCTAAGGGCACATAAACATGACTAGCGTCAGTAGTCGATATGGTAACGAGTCTAGTAGATACATAGGGTAGCCCCCACGGCCGAAATGCCAGATAACTAACACGGGGTAGCCCCCACGGCTGGATTGCCAGAGTAACCGGGAATAAAACAAATCGCGTTTTCAACTATGGGGTAACCCCCACGGCAGGATGCCAGATAAAGGAAACAGTTTTCAGAACAACTTAAAACAAACACCCAACCGTGAACTCACTCAACTTGTTGTTGACTCGTTACTACATGCTTTGCAGGTCAATAGGTACTTAGCTGGAGCTTGCATGGAGGAGGATCGTTGTGGGACATGGACAGATGTGCCATGTTAAACTTTGAAACAATTAAACTTATGTTACGGTTTTAAACATTATGCTTCCGCTTGCAACTTAACTATGTTTTGTTTGGACACCAATTGTATTGGTTAAACTTTTATATCCCTTAACTTGCATGTTTAATATGATTGGTGGCTGGATCCTTGTCAGTCACGCCTCCAAGCGGTGGTATTCCGTAGGTGGATTTTGGGGGTGTGACAGTTAAATGATCAAATGTATGAACATTGAATGAATGAAATGAGTGATGAACACAAGGATTTATACGAGGAAAAAGCCCTTGATCAATGAATGATCTACGGTATAAAAAACCTCGGATAGTGAAAACTATCACTATCAAGTATATTGAACAAACAAGTTTACAACTTCGGAAGTATTGAGCTTGATACAATGATTTCTAGTGTGTGTGTGTGCAAGAGTTGACAGCAGAAATGATGTGTGTTTCGCGAAGTGCAAGTGGTTTCTAAAAATAAGCTCAATACCCCTCTTATCCTAGCTAAAAATATCCTAACTAACTATCCGAAAAATTAGCCATTCACTCACGATCACCACCAACGGTCATCAGCCTGTGCACATGTTGAAAATAGAGAGCATATTCCCCTGGAATCTCAGATGGAATAAGTCCTCTTTGAAACATACCTGCAAAACAAGCCAAAGGTGATGGAAACAATCGTTAGTTCAGAATAACAATGAGGATCCTGGATCCTTATTCTCTCAGCGTCTCCTGAGGATCCTTAATTCAAACCGAACTGAGGATCCGTGATCCAAGCTACACTTGAGGATCCGTGATCCATAGGCTATGAAATTCTATTCCTAACAGTTACTATGCTTATACAGTGTTACACTATACCGCCTCTAGCAACGATAGTACTATAGTTTGGTCTCAGCACCTGTCGTGGACAAGGGTTGCTAGAGATCACATCTCTTTACTTCACGTGTTCTATGAACATGTGTCGCGCATACTCTACAACACAGTCTCGTGGTTAAGTTGTTTCGTTGTTAGATAGTTACATGCTTCTCCTATTACGTGATACATGCTGGTTATGCGTAAACGCTTTTCTCTACTATATGCTATGCAAACTTGTGTACTCATATTTACATTTTATGTATTGACTTTATTTTAACGTATGTGACAGGTTGATGGATTTGTTTGCTAGAATCAAGATAGGCAGTCTAGAAACTCATCTAATAGAAATCTAGGTTGTCGGACTTGTTTTGTTCGAGAGAAACTCGTTATCTGTAATAATTACTTATTGAATATTTGTTGATTGGTATGGGACAATTAACCTTTAAAAATATTGGTAACAAATAGTTGTTATGGATCTCTTGAGCAATCTGGTTCGCCTAGTACTGCGCCCCGATGTTTCAGCCATCGGTTGGGTTGTGACAGCAGAGGTCTTGAACGGAGAACTGAAAAAGAGTGATGAGGGAGCAGAAGAATAGGAATGTGGATAACAGGGTTGGGTTTTTCTAGAGAGAAGCTAGAGAGTGGTGGTAGAGAAGGAAGAGAGAGAAGGGTGTGAAAAATTAGAAGTCATTTTTTCTTATAAAGGAGGATGTGAAAAGACTGAAATGCCCCTCATGTGAGGGGCACATGCCCAAGTTTTAACAGAGAAAATGGATGGCGTTTGTCACACCCCGACCACGTAAAACAGCATATCGTGGCGAAAACGTCTGGGAGTGTTGTAACAGAATTATTGTTTCAAACCATGGATACAAAGAGTCTCGTTTTATTAAATATTAAACATTGTCTTAAAGTTAAACAAGCAAGTCAAACATAGTCTATCATCGTTATTAAATCACTAAGGCCTTGTCCGGATCCTATGTGACTTATGCATCCTAGCAATCAACATCAAGCAACTTCACCTGAAACATATGTAAAAACAAAGTCAGCAAAGAAATGCTGGCGAGTACACAGTTTTTGTGTGAGTATCAGATTCATGGCTCGTTTGTATTGTTAAAACAACTTGTACAACTTCGTTAATTGATATTAGAAAGCCTTGTTTTGTAAAATGTTTGTATTGTAAATGAATAACCAAGTCAAAATAGATTGGTCATAATTTATAAGCCTCGATGCCATGAATCTTAACCCAAAACATTTGTTTATGTAAACCAAATCATAAATCGTTCTTGTAATAAAACTCGTATGGCTTATATAGTTTCGTAAACATCGTTGTGTAATATTGTTTAACTCGTTCTCGTTATAGAACATCGTTCATTCGTTTAAATCGTTCAAATAGTTCCAAATCGTTCAATTCATTCACTCATTCAAATCGTTCTTGTTTTAATTGTGAAAACTACTTTTGGTCGTCTCGCTAATAACATTCAAACCTTCGTGACTCGTCCATCGTTCAACTCGTTCTCGCATTAACAAACCTCCAAAGGGTAAGTTAACAATCATCAGATTCAGTCGTTACCCACCTAACCCACACATAACCATGGGTCCGGTCTGATAACGGGATTTGTCGGATCCTATGGTACCATAACCTAATACCGGTCGGCTTGATCAATGCTAATGAATGTCATTCGTTATGTAACTACCACCAACAAGTTCGTTCACATTATCGAAATCGTTATTAGTTTTGTATAAACCATCTCAATCGTTTTGAAACCATCGTTAGAATATTGAAATCGTTTTGATACATATGAATCACCCCAAAACAATCGAAACCAGTAAAAAGAGGGGATCTATGTACTCACCTTTGGGTGCATTTTTATACACAATCCCTCAAATTGTTTATTCATCCTAAATTAAATAAGAATGATTTAATAATCAAAACTTCACAAAAACACCGAAGTTTCTCCGATACTTAGAATTTTCACATAACTTTGAGTTTTCTCGAAAAGTTATTATTTTTGATTATTTTGGTGTATATGTATATATATACTCAAGCGTAATACACATAATCTCGTCAACACTAGCACATCATCATACACATATTGTAAAACACATAGCACATTGTAACACATAAAATAACCCATGAACAGCCCATTCTAGTGTATGTCGAAAAACACTTATTTTAGCGTTTCGGTAACATTTTTGGGCGTCGGAAGTCACGTATGACTAACCAAACACCAAGTAAACTTAATATAAGTTAAAATACTTGTTTTTATATCAAAAATATCAGTTTGGTTACTGATCTAAAACAGTTTAATAAAAATCCTCCGAAAAGACGATTTTTGACCGTTTTACCGCATAGTTTTGCATCAAACATTACCCGAACCATCGCAAATCGAAATGACTTGAAATTTTAAAACAACCCATGTTATTTACTGAATAAAATAATGGTTATACTCATGATAGTGCAGGTCTTAAACAAAGCATATAAATCATGAAAATTTCACATAATTTACCACTTTTTAAGCTATATGTACAACATGCAAAGCTATCAAACCTATGTCAAAGTTTCATGCCACTTTAATACATCAAATAATATTATTTTTAGTGTTTATAACCAGATCTAAAACAGTTTTTGTCATTTAACCATTTTTCATCACTTCTTGAGCTTTAAACCAACACATTTTCACATGTACAAGTGCCTAAAGCATACCATCATAGCAACATCATTTTTTTATGAGTTTAAAAACATCAAATATGAGATTTATTCAGATTTATTTGCTGAAGTAATTTACATTTAACATATCACACATAAATTACCAAATACTTGCATTTTTACCACCATTCAAGAACATGTAACAACATAGACAAGTATTTAACAAGAAATTGAACTTCAAGACTCATACACACACATATATATGTACGGTTTATACATACATATATACATCACCATTTTTTATTTGTAACAATACCCATTCCATTTAGATTTCAAGTTTAGTGAAAATCCCAAGATTCAAGAGAAACTTCAAATCATCAAGAACAACCAAGAATCTAAAGTATGATTTAAACATAAGTGTTATACCTTCAAGATTCAAGTAGGTTGTAGGATGAGATTTTGATGATAGGAAGCTTGTAATCACTTGACAACACCTTGGAAACCTCTTTAGATCTTCACACCAACTTGAAGGTTGCTAGAAAGGGACATGAACATGAAGAATAAGACTTGAAGTTATGAAGAAGATGAAGATGGAGGAGAGAGAGAGTTGGGGACGGTTTGGGTGAGGGAGAGAGAAGGGAGTTTGAGTGTGATCTTAGATTGCTTGATCTTGTAGGATTATGTTGAAGATTTAAGGAGATATGGGGCTAGCATGCATGGACACTTGTCAACAACAAATCAAGGAAATATTTTTGCAAGATCTAAACAAAATTTGGTGGATCCCTCACATAAAGTAACCGTGAACAAGCAAGGGGGAGGGGGTCCATGTGTAATTTTTATATAATCATGCCATATGTAGGCTAAAACGGGTATTTAACTAGATACCGGGTATTTTATCTAGCGTTTAAATCCCGGTTTATGGCGTTCTAAATTATTTTTAATATTCTATAAAAATAATCTTGCCAAAATATTACTGAAATAAATTTCAGTTGCCAAGACTGGCTGCGTTGTCCGCGTTTTGCAGTAGAAGCACTGTGTCGCGCAGAAACCCGCGGTACGCGCTTAAACTTGAAAAATAACGTGTTTAGGGGTTTTAATTTATTTTTCAACATGGACCTGATTAAAATAAAATTTTAATCATAACAGAATATTTTTGGGATTTAAATATTATCCGGGCGCTCACCAACGTTCGTTTCGCAGTTTTGTCGTAAATAGCTCTTTAGTCCAAATGAACATGTTTTTGCCATACCGAATCCTTCGAAACTTATTTCTAAGTTATGTAAAGGATATTTAGGGTATGTTTAGCTTACGTCACAGTTCCGGAGTGTACGTCGCGTTAAACTGATTGCGTTTATGCACCAGTTTGCGTATGACCTTCCAGAAACTGATTTAAAGCTTGAAATCGGAATCGAATCAAATTGTAAAATCATTAAACATAATAACACATATAATAACACCAAAGCACATTGTTTTATTGATACTGACATTGTTTTACATTATGCGATGATTACAGAACACAGTTGTCACAGTCTCCCCTACTTTAGGAAATTTCGTCCCGAAATTTTATTTGGAGGAAACTTGTGAAAACAAATGCGGCTATTTCGTCTTCATCTGGTCCTTACGTTCCCAAGTAAACTCGGGGCCACGTTTGGATTCCCAGCGAACTTTGACCAAATGAATCCGTTTGTTCTTCAATTGTTTGTATGTACGGTCCACTATCTCCACAGGTTTCTCGACAAAGTGCATTGTTTCATCGATTTGAATCTCGTCGAGAGGAATGTGAAGATCAGCATCAGCTAAACACTTTCGCAGATTGGACACGTGAAAAGTCGGATGAATGTTTCCAAGCTCTGGAGGTAGTTCTAGTCGATAGGCAACCTTTCCAATTCTTTCAACAATCTTAAATGGTCCAACATATCGTGGTGCAAGTTTTCCTTTCTTTCCAAATCTCACCACTCCCTTCCAAGGTGACACCTTGAGTAGGACACGGTCTCCGATTTGAAATTCTAAGGGCTTGCATCCCAAATCCGCATAACTCTTTTGACGGCTTCTAGCTGTCACAAGATTATCGCGAAATTTTTTGATTTTGTCTGTTGTTTCCAGAATAAGCTCAGGTCCAGTAAGCTGAGCTTCACCGATCTCATTCCAGCACACAGGTGAACGACATTTTCGACCGTAGAGAGCTTCGAATGGTGCCATATTAATACTAGCATGATAACTGTTGTTGTAAGAGAACTCGATCAGTGGAAGATGAGAATCCCAATTACCACCAAAGTCTATCACGCATGCTCTAAGCATATCCTCCAAAGTTTGAATCGTTCTCTCAGATTGACCATCTGTTTGGGGATGATAAGCTGTGGGTGCATCCGTCTGTCGCCTACGTCTTGTATCGAGTCTTGTATAGAATTAGGGTATAAGAATCAAAATAGTGATTTTTAGAGGTGATTCCGCTCGAAATGACACCTTGTCATTTCGAGCTAAATCACATAATTTTCTAATTCCGCTCGAAATGTTAAATCCTGATTCCGCTCCAAAATAACATGTTAATTCCGCTCCAAATGACACCATGTCATTTCGAGCTAAATCAGATTACCTATAAATAGGTCATTTGGGGCGAAATCAGGTAAGGGTTGTGTGTATTGTCTTCCAGTGAGCCACGAAGTGCTGCCGAAGTGTCGTTGTGAATATAAAAAGCTTCTATATCAATAATATCGATAGATTAAAGTGAATACTTGCTGAATTACACCGAAACACTTGTTTCCGCCTCTTGTTTTGGTGAAAAACTCTTCTAACCGACTCGTTCGGATCCGAATTCGATCCTACAAGTGGTATCAGAGCTCAAAAGGAAGAGATCTCGCAAAAACAGCCTGTTTTCATCACCATATCTATTTTCTACACTTTCTTTCACAAGATTGAAAATTTTTCACGGTTAAAATCGGCTCAAATTCTCACATAAAGTGCGTAATCATGTTTTAACAAATCCTAGAAAATTTCAGAGCTTAAATCGACTTAAAACTGGTTAAAAAACATGAGTTCGCTTGAAATTCTATTCGAAATGCTGATGTCACAGTGAGTATCGCTTGAAATTTGGTGGTGTTTGAAGCGAAACACCAGCTTTCGCTTGAAATTGAACTTTCGCTTGAATTTACGTATTGAGTCCGCTTGAATCTGAACTTTCGCTTGAAATCCGTGTTGAGAATGACCGCTTGAAAAGTGCATCGTGTATTGTGTGAAAACATTAAACAAGGTTGTCTGTTGGGAAATGAAATCATGAGTCTTGTATCAGTCAACACGAGGTGATCAGAACCATGTGTGATTGCATGTGATTTTATGAGAGATAACATTGAATTCGGTTCAATTCATGCATATTAAAGTCCACTAATTCAGTTGGTCCAATGAGATTTGAGGGGTGATCAAAATTGTCGGATATTAGATTGCATGTGAAAGAAATCATTTTGTTTGAGTGTGCATGTGAAAAGGTGTTATTGTTGTCGGTGTTTGTGTTCAACTTCCGATACAGTGCATGTGAACATAGATTGTTTGTGTCTGATGTTTATCGATAGAATACAAAGTGCATGTGATGTTATATAAAGTGCTTGTCAGTTGAGTGTTACTTGAGGTCAAATTAGACTTTATTGGATAACATGTTACATGTGAAAGTGTCGGCCATCTTCCTTGATTAAACACACAAAGTTGAGTTCGGCCCAAATTATAAATCAATTAAAGTGCTACATTTGATATTGTGTTGAGGCCCAATCTGAATTGAATTTGATCATTGGATTTGAGTTGTTGAAAGCCCATGAAAGTTGAATCAGCCCAATTAGTAGATTTAGAAGTATCAAATCATTTGCAAAGTGTGTATTGAAATGGTTGGTGATATATTAGTTTGTATGTGCTAGTTGATCAGGTCACGTGCGTGTTTAGTTCAAAGTGTTTGAATTGAATCTACAGGTCGTGTGGTTTGTCATTGAAATCAATTCGCATAAAATCAAATTCACTTAGTACGAAGTCCGAATTTTCTATCCGCACAATTTGGAGCTCAAAGTTTTCAAAGGTTCATAAGGTCGTTTGATTTTGATCCGAGTCATAGCAGTCCGCACAGTTTGTCAACCTTTAGTCCACACAGAATATTCACCAGTTCGAGTACAAGTTTTATTCTGTTAATTGATAAGTCTTTAAACTGATTGTGTTTTGTTTGTTTGTGTGTCTACAGGTAATATAGGTATTTTTAAAAGGTGATACAGCTCATTTGAAAATCCGAATCATGGACAACGATTTTTACAACGCGTTTGCTACTCCGACTACTCCGGCTTCTATTGCTCAGAATATGAACTTGGAAAATGAAACCGGGACATCACATAAACCGCCTAAGCTCTTGGATATTGATGATTACAATGGTTGGTCCGAACGCTTTGGAAATTGGGTTGAAGCTTGTCACTTGGATGCTTGGGAACACACTGAAGTCCCATATGAAAGACCCACAAGAAATGGTATTCAGTTAACAATCAGAGAAATGAGTGCTGAGGAGAAAAAGAAGTATAGAGATGAGAAATTGATGATAAGTCTGTTACAGCAAGCGATCAAAGAGGACATTCTGATTTTGCTTCAACATGATGGAAGTGCTTATTCAATCTGGACTGAATTGGAAGCAAAGTCTATAGGAAGTGATGATATGCTTAAAAACAAGATGTCTCTCATGAAGAAAGAATTTGATCTATTCCGTGGTTTGAAATCCAAAAACACCAAGCAAATTATTGAAAGATATTGTAACTTGGTGAGAAATATGACGAAGCTAGGCATCAAAAAGGATACTGATGAGCTGATTGAGAAACTTGCTGATGCGTTACCACATGATACTTGGGGAACATTCCTGATGATGTTGAGAAACAATCGGAAAGAATATAAAAAGTTAACACTAGGTGAGTTCATCAAACATCTGGAAGCTCAAGAGATGGAACAGAGAAAGATTGCCAGGATGAAGAACTACGATGGAGAACAAGACATCGGCCTGTATTTTAAGAGTGGTGTTAGTGAAAAGACAAATTTTTCTCCAAAGGTTGAAACTGCTTATAACGCAAAAGGTTCTTCTGAAAGTTCATCTCAGGGATCAAGCAGCAAAACAGAATTCTCTTCATTTCCAACTTATGATCCACAGTTTTCTACGACAAAGAGTGGCAAAGTTCTTCAATGCAACATTTCTTTAAAACTTGAGAATGATCAGAACTATACTGAGGAAGTTGCTAAAAGTCACATGTCTTTGTTGGTAACCGTGCTTGAATCCTATGGAGGATTAGTTGCAGGGAGGATCGGAAATCCAATGCTCACGAAAGAGGATTACGATCAAATTGATGCCGAGGAAATGGAATTGATGGATATTAAATGGTGCATGGCTAGTGTGTTGAGACGGGCTGAAAAGTTTAAACAAATCACAGGCAGAGATGATTTTCGCGAGGCACATGTTTCACCTTTAGGTTTTGATAAATCTAAAGTTACTTGTTTTCGTTGCAGGGAAAAGGGACATTTCAAGAGAGAGTGCACAAATCGAGAAGCGAGTGGAGCTCAAAACCCTTTTGGAAACAATGATTACTACAAAAAGGCGATTTATCATCAAGTCACACAACATCCATATCAACAGCAACAGGCACCACATCAGGCTCAAACTGCACATGGTAGAAAAGAAATTGAAGATTCAAAGAGAGCATGTATGGTTAATCAGGGCAAGGATGGTGGATTTAGCTGGGATAAATACATTCCAACAGAAAGTAAAGTGTGTTTGGCAGATCAAGATGATGAAAAATTGCCAGAAGGGTTCAATTGGGATAATTTTTGCCCAGACCAAGAATTCATGGCCAAAGAGATGTCAAATGGTAAAGCCTTTATTGCTAATGCTTATGATGAGTATTGGGCTGCAAAATACAGAAAAGTTAGGGAAACTGAAGAGGAAAAATGGAGAAAAATTGAAGAAGAGGAAGAGGAAGAAGAAGAAGAGAGATTAAAAGCTGAAGCTGAACCCGAGAAAAAGAAAAGAGCCGAGTTTTTCCAAACGAAAAGAACAGTCAAAGATGTTCCTGAATTTGAAATCAAAGTTGATACTGAAGCAGTCAAAGTTTCTGAAAAGTGCTTGAATTGTGATTCTTTGATCATGCAAAACAATGAGCTGCTACACAACATAAAAAGATTGAAAGAATCTTATGATACTTTGAACAGAGAGATTAACAAGTACACTGATTCGAACAGTGAACAAGCAGTTGCATTGAATACACTCAAAAGAGCTTACATGAGACAGCTTGATGACGTCAACTATTACACAGAGAAGTGTGCTGAGCTGGAATTAAAACTGGCAACACAAAAGATTGAAACTGAAAGAGTCAACAATTTATTGAAAAGTTACTCATGTTCTACTTTTGTTGTTGACAGGATTTACCCGATCGTTGAAAGAATGAAGACATTTGATGAAGAGAAGACTTCGGAAGAAAAGAATTCTGAGACAAAAGAAGAGGATGAAGTAGAAATTTCTGGTAAGAAACCAAGTGTTGTCTACAATAGATGTCCGCCCCCAGTCGAAAATGGATATTTGTCTCGAAATCCAAATTCCGAAAGAGTCAAAAAGGCAATTAACTTACAGTGGGAGTCAGGGTTGTCGGATAATTTGCCAGAAAATATTGATGTTACGTTCACATCGTCTGATACTGATCATGAGTCCGAGTTGATAAAAAGTGTGGTCGATCAGGTGTTAGATAAAGATGACCTAGAGGAGTCAAAACCGGAGTCCAAATCCGAGTCAAAGTCTGGGTCTGACAAGTCAAAGTCAACAATCAAAAAGGACAAACGGGTTTATGATAAGGAATTTTTGCTATCAAAATCTAATTTGAATGACGAACCGGTCAAAGTAGCATATACTTTGAAAGATTCTGACAAATTATATTCTGATGAGATTTTTCCAATAAGAGGTGTTAAAACTGAAATGATTAAAAAGGTTTTCAAACTAACAGAAATCAACATTTCTGAAATAAAAGATATTAATCTTTCTGAAAATCCAAGACCTTACACCTCAAGAGCGCAACAAAGATTAAACAAGAAAAAGGGTTACAGTTCTGGTTCTGGTATTCATAAAAAACCAAACCATAACTGTAATTTCAAAAAGAAAGGATTAGGATTTAAT
Organism: Helianthus tuberosus; assembly: GCA_030545235.1. Taxonomy (NCBI): domain Eukaryota; kingdom Viridiplantae; phylum Streptophyta; class Magnoliopsida; order Asterales; family Asteraceae; genus Helianthus; species Helianthus tuberosus. Next base: position 23,472 of record JARYGA010013164.1, read on the forward strand.
CAACCCAAAAATTATAAAAATGAAAAAGTTTATAAACCAAAAACTGTGTTTGTTTCAGGAAAATCTTTAGAAGATGAGAAAGAGCAAGCGTTCAGAAAGCAGACAAACAAAGAATTCCTTACAAAGAAGCAAGAGGACATGAAGAAGAGTATTGCTAAGAAAAAGACAGAGACGAGAACCTGTTTTCAGTGTAAAACAGTTGGTCATATTGCCAGGAATTGTCCAAAGGCAATACAAACAAAACAGGGAGTCTCTGGTAAACTCAAAGGAAAAGTTGTTAAGAAAACTGAACTTACAACCAGAAAATTTACAGGCTTTGAAAACTCCACTTTTGAGGTTGGAAAATGTTCAAAGAATGTGGTAAAACGAAAAGAAAATCTGAAAAACCAAATATGGGTGGTTAAAGGTTCAGGAAACAGTTCTGGTGATGAATCTGATTCCACAAAATTAGAGGAGCCACGTGTTAAAGAAAAGGTTGAGAAATCAGTTCCGAATGTGGATGATGTGAATTTTCCACCTTTGCGGGCTGAAAATTTTAAGAAGAAAGTTGGAAATGTTGAAATTTCAAATCAATTTTATTCTGACAAGAAGAAATTTGATGTTGATAAGGTTTTCAACAGAAATGTGAAACACATTTTTGGAAAAATGGTCGATGGTAAGGCCAAAGGAGTTAAAGAATTCTATGCTTCCAAAATGAATGTTCACAAGTCTGTTGAAAGTAAAGATGAAGAAGCGGTTGTTACACCCAAGGAAGGTCAGGCTTGGGTGGATATATTTTTCAAACAGTAAAAACCTGACTTGCCGGAGTTCCCAAGTTGGTAATCGTGGAGCATGAATCGGCATCATTCTTATGTTGTTTTGTTTGAATATTGAAAAAATTTTGGCATGTCATATTGCAAGAATTGCCGGAACTCCCAGGTTGGTAAGTGTGGAGTAGGAATCGACATCTTGAGAATTCAACCAACAGATGATGATTGGTTGAAAATGCTTGATTGGATTGATCTTACAAGTGGTAAATCAGGGACATTAAGTTGTATCTGATTTCCTATAAGTGGTTGAAAAACAATGTGATGAACCAAACCCCTAACCTACTAATGGTTTTACAAAATCAACACAACTTATTTTCCGGAAAAACCATTTTGATTTAAACAAACTTAAGTGTTTTGAGATCATAATAGGAAAATAGTTTGTTGTGAGGGGGAGTTTTGATTGTTTATGCCAAGTGGATGGAGAATTGAGGCAATTTGATATCAGTTGTCACTTTATTGTATAGTTTGTTTTCAAATTTTCTAAAATGTGTTTGCATTTTAGGGGGAGTAAGAATTTCTGAAAATCCAAAAACATTAGAAAATTTGAAAAAGCCAAAAACATGATAAAATGAAAAATGAGTTTTGTTGTATAAAAGAGGAAATGATAGTACATCAGTGGACTGTCACAGCATGCTAAAGAAATGGAAAGAAAAAATGTGATAAACGGTCTCACTAAAGATGTGACGGTAGGCTCAGCTAGACTAGTAGATTTGCGATAATGATACAAACTTAAATGAAAAAAGCCTAGTTCTAGTGGGAAACATGGTCGAAAGCATAGTACTTAGTGTTGTCCTTCTTGACTGTGTGCCTACTCAGTAATCGCTGATTGTCGAAAGACATAAAACTGGTTAAGTTTGTGAACTTTCACAACTTTGCTGAAAAGTCGCTGTGATTGTGCATTTCTTTTTGAAAAGATTTAAACTTGTTTTATTTCTTTATTTAGTTTAAGCATCGGACATCCTCTGCGTATACGTGAGTATCAACCTGGATGTTGTTGCCTAAACGTTCTGCTTTATTTTCTTTGGTGTTTCGTTTAAGCTTTGGACCTCCTCTGCGTATACGGAAGTATCGATCTGGTGGTTAAAGCCTAACCAACTTCAACTTGTTTTATTTTTCTTATTTTGTTTAAACATTGGACTTTCTCTGCGTATACGGAAGTATCGACCTGATTGTTAATGTTTAAACATTCTGCTTTATTTTCGCACAAATCGCAGTTGATAAAAGTTTAAAGGCATTACTTGAGTCAGTGTATTGCATGATGAGGGGATATGCTGAGATCGTGGGGTCCATAAGAATTTAGTGCAAAATTTAATATACCTTAACGTATCGGTAAGCATTTCGAAAGTTTTTAGATTGAGTTTAAGTGGACAACAATATCGTCAATCAATGTGAATCGTTTAGAGATTAAAATGTTTAAAGCTTAACGGTGTTAGTGATTGGTCTCAAAAACTGATATGATCCTCTTGCACGAACTCACAAAAATATTGTTTGTAAATATTTCATTTACTGCATTTCTGTTTCATTTTAAAAATCTAAAAAAAATTTTGGTGTGTTTTAGCATAAATTTTGTAAAAATCCAAAAAGATTTTCGACAACTGTTGTTGGAAGGCTGACGTTCAAAGTTCCAAGTGCTAAACTTGATGAACAGGTTTGGGAGAGAGTGTATGAAAAAGTTTTTACAAGTGGTTTGCAAAGAATAAATCATTTTTTGAATGTTTTGTGCAAATAGTTTCTAAATTTTAAAGATTTAATCTTTGAGAAACTTATGTGTGTGGTAGAGAATTGCAGATATGAAGATTGACCAAAGACAGATTCCGATATCTGAGCAGATGGTGATTTCCAGACTACGATCCCAGCACATTCAGAGGGGGAGTCTGAAGACATCAGGATAGAGTTTGAGTAAGGATGCTTACAATGGAGAATACTTCGAAGAGAAACATAAAGACTGATAAAGACTGAAGGTTTGACAACCGAAGACTCGACACTGAAGACTCCATCAACATCCGAGGGGGAGTTTGTTGGTGCATCCGTCTGTCGCCTACGTCTTGTATCGAGTCTTGTATAGAATTAGGGCATGAGAATCAAAATAGTGATTTTTAGAGGTGATTCCGCTCGAAATGACACCTTGTCATTTCGAGCTAAATCACATAATTTTCTAATTCCGCTCGAAATGTTAAATCCTGATTCCGCTCCAAAATAACATGTTAATTCCGCTCCAAATGACACCATGTCATTTCGAGCTAAATCAGATCACCTATAAATAGGTCATTTGGGGCGAAATCAGGTAAGGGTTGTGTGTGTTGTCTTCCGGTGAGCCACGAAGTGCTGCCGAAGTGTCGTTGTGAATATAAAATGCTTCTATATCAATAATATCGACAGATTAAAGTGAATACTTGCTGAATTACACCGAAACACTTGTTTCCGCCTCTTGTTTTGGTGAAAAACTCTTCTAACCGACTCGTTCGAATCCGAATTCGATCCTACATAAGCAGTGCTTAGATTTAGTTGGGTTCCCAACGCAGATTGCATGGTCTTCCAAAAATGAGATGAAAACCGAGCATCACGATCGGAAATGATATTTAAGGAACACCATGTCGTGATACAATCTCGTCTACATAGATCTTGGCAAGCTTTTCAGCAGAGAAATCCTCACGGATTGGCAAGAAGTGAGCAGACTTTGTCAAACGATCAACTACAACCCAAATAGCATCGTGACCTTTAGACACGTACGCGGTAACTTAGTAATGAGATCCATGGCAATGTTCTCCCACTTCCAAACCGGTATCTCTGGTTGTACAAGCAACCCAGAAGGTCGTTGATGTTCAGCCTTGACTTTGAGACAAGTTAGGCATTTCGATACATACAAGGCAACATCCTTCTTCATACCAGGCCACCAATACTGAGTACGAAGATCCTTGTACATTTTATCAGCACCAGGATGGATAGAATATCGAGACTTGTGAGATTCGTCCATTACCAAGGTGCGAAGATCGTCTTGTTTCGGAATCCACAAACGATCCTTGAAGTAGAGTAAACCATCGTCTTTCCTTTCGAGTTTAAGCTCAAGTTGAAGCGGTAGCTCATTTTTCAATAAGCCTTTGATCACACAAGATCGTTGAGTTTGAAGAACACGAGATTGAATATCAGACAGAGTTCGAACAGAATGAAGCTTGACTCGTTCCTTTCGACTAAGCGCATCGGCCACGACATTCGCCTTACCAGGATGGTAGCGGATCTCGCAATCATAATCGTTTAAGAGTTCAACCCAACGTCGTTGCCTCATGTTCAGTTCCTTCTGATTGAGAATATGCTGGAGACTTTTGTGGTCTGTGAAAACCACACATTTCGTTCCATAGAGGTAGTGTCTCCAGATTTTAAGCGCAAAAACCACAGCTCCCAACTCAAGATCATGAGTTGTGTAGTTCTTCTCGTGAACTTTCAACTGTCTAGACGCATAAGCTATGACTTTACCACGTTGCATAAGAACGCAACCAAGTCCTAGATTCGACGCGTCACAATAGACAACAAAGTCATCGTTTCCCTCAGGTAGAGATAAAACACGAGCATCACAGAGCTTTCGTTTCAGCGTTTGGAACGCTTCTTCTTGCTTAGGTCCCCACTCAAAAGGTTTATTTTTCTGAGTCAAAGCAGTGAGGGGAATCGCGATCTTTGAGAAATTAGAAATAAACCGTCGATAATAACCAGCAAGACCAAGAAAAGAATGAACTTCAGTAGGTGTCGTCAGTGTATTCCAATCCTTAATTGCAACAATCTTGGATGGATCTACGTGAATACCCTGCTCATTGATAATATGACCCAAGAACTGAACTTCTTTAAGCCAGAATTCACACTTGGAGAATTTAGCAAAAAGTTGTTCCTTCTTCAGAAGTTCCAAGGTCAAACGAAGGTGTTGATGGTGATCGGCTCGAGACTTTGAATAAATGAGAATATCGTCGATGAACACAATGATGAACTTATCTAAATAAGGTTTACAAACCCTATTCATTAAGTCCATGAAGATAGCTGGGGCATTTGTCAAACCAAAAGGCATGACAGTGAACTCGTAATGCCCATATCTTGTACGGAAAGCAGTTTTGGGAATATCTTCTTCGAGAACACGAAGTTGATGATGCCCAGAACGCAGATCGATCTTGGAAAAACATGAAGCACCTTGCAGCTGGTCGAAGAGATCATCAATTCTAGGTAGGGGATATCGATTCTTGATGGTAAGCTTATTAAGCTCACGATAATCGATACACATTCGAAAAGATCCATATTTCTTTTTCACAAAGAGGACAGGAGCTCCCCAAGGCGAATAGCTCGGACGGATGAATCCTTTATCAGACAACTCTTGAAGCTGTTTCGATAACTCTTGCATCTCTGATGGTGCAAGACGATAAGGTGCTTTCGCAATCGGGTTGGCATTGGGTACAAGGTCAATATGAAACTCGACTTGACGAACTGGAGGCAAACCAGGCAGTTCATCGGGAAACACCTCTGGATAATCCCGAACAATCGGAATATCCTAAATACTCTTGTTCTTGCCTTTTTCCTCGGTGACATGTGCCAGGAAAGCAACATATCCTTTTCGCAAATATCTTTGGGCTTTTGTACACGACATAAGCTTCAATCCACCAGATGGTTTCTCGCCATGAACTTCCAGAATATCGCCAGACTGGAGAGGAATACGAACAATCTTATCGAAACAAACCACCTCATCATGATGTTTGGTTAACCAATCCATCCCCACGATAATATCGAAACACCCAAGTTGCATCGGTGTGAGGTCAATGGGAAAAAGATGGTTATCAAGGTTTAACTGACAATCACGAATAACAGAATCGAGAACAAGAGGTTTACCAGTAGCAACTTCGACAGATAAGGGTTTCCTCAGTTTAGTTCTAGGTATCGCAAGCAAAGGTTCAAAAGATAATGAAACAAAACTTCTATCGGCGCCAGAACCAAAAAGAATAGATGCAGGTCGATTGTTAACAAGAAACGTACCATTAACCACCTCGTTGTCAGCCCTCGCTTCGTTAGCATTCAGATTGTACGCTCGCCCACGAGCGGGATTCACATTTGCATTGACATTCACATTCGGATTCGCATTAGCATTCGCGTTTGCATTCACTAGCCTCGGACAGTTGTTGCGGAAGTGACCAAACTCTCCACAATTGAAACATGAACCCGGTGGGAATCTAGCAGCATTCCCCTGGACTGGAGCTTGATTCTGAACAATCTGATTCTGACCCGAATGACAGACGTTGGCCAGATGCCCAAGCTTACCACACGTTGTGCATTGCTTACAAGCTTGTTGTGCAACATGATGACCGTTGCAGCGAGCACAATGAGGTGCGGTACCAGCATATGCTTTCTTCGCAGGCTGTTGAGCTGGTGGGTTCTGAGGGTTCTGAGCAGTTTGTGCAGTTACTGCAAAATTCTGAGCACCCTTTCACTTTCTTGACTTCTTCGATGACTCACCTTCTTTACCCTTACCCTTTTTCTTGTCCTTTCTAGAATCAGTCACCTTCTTTTTATCATCCTTGCGGGTGAGTTTACCCTTCCTGACTTGAGACTCAGTCAGGGTAGCAGACAACTCGATCGCTTGACGAAGGGTAGTAGGATTAACACCGGTCACAATATCCAGAATAGAATAGGGTAGACCATCGATATACCTCTCTATCGCTTTCTCCAACGGGGTAACCATAGTAGGACACAAAAGACTGAGCTCCTCAAATCGATCCGTATACGCACGGTGTTCTCCCCCGTCTTGTTTCAGATCGTCAAACTCTCGTTCCAAAGCTCGAATTTCGTGACGGGGACAGAACTCTCTCATCATGAGAGCTCGAAGCTATTCCCATGTTTGTGCCAATGCCACTTCGGCACCCCTGTCGCGCATCACTCCGTTCCACCACGTAAGAGCACGCTTCTCAAACACACTTGATGCAAATTCAACCTTACGCCCATTCGGACATTGCACATGTCTGAATGTGTTCTCGATACTCTCGAACCATTGAAGGAGTGCAGTTGCTCCTTGTGACCCAGAAAACTTTAGCGGCTTAGCAGAATTGAAATTATTGAAATTACATTGTGCATTGTTATTGTTATTGTTGTATAGCTCGCGGATTTGGGTCACAACGCCTGGAAGCACAGCAGCCATTTGCTGAGAGGCAAGGGCTGCGATTTCTTCAGCGGTAAAAGTTTGTGCATCACGTCAAGGAGGCATTGTCTAACAAGGAAATATGAGAAACGAGTGAGGTCGACACTTAGGAAAAACAAAAGAGGTATCGAAAATATCGACGAAACATAAGGAAGGCGATCATTTGTCTGTTACCTCGAACAAACAAACGACACGCAGTGACTAATCAAAGTAATGAATCAAAATAATGTATCGCGAAGACATGCTCGCCTATAAGTGAACACTCACCCCAAGAGTTCCCAGGTAAGAGTGACTGGTCCGATTATGTGGATGTGTACGAACACTCTAGCCTTAGACAGAAAACTCAGGGTACAGGCATTCACTCTTCCAGTTTGCACGTGTTCACATTATTTAGACCCAAACTTTGACGAGATTTTGAAAACTCAAAAGGCACTAAGCCAAAAATGAGTCAAACTGGAGGGTTCAAAACCTTACAACAGAGGGTTCAAAACCTAGTAATCAATCATCCTAGAACGGATGATTAATTTTCGAAGCAGATTCGGATTTTGTTTTTAAAATTCTAAACGCAAATCAACTTGCGTTGGGGTTCTAATTCCCTATAACCATTGGCTCTGATACCAACTTCTTCTGTCACACCCCGACCACGTAAAACAACAAATCGTGGCGGAAACGTCGGGGAGTGTTGTAACAGAATTATTATTTCAAACCATGGATACAAAGAGTCTCGTTTTATTAAATATTAAACATTGTCTTAAAGTTAAACAAGCAAGTCAAACATAGTCTATCATCGTTATTAAATCACTAAGGCCTCGTCCAGATCCTATGTGACTTATGCATCCTAGCAATCAACATCAAGCAACTTCACCTGAAACATATGTAAAAACAAAGTCAGCAAAGAAATGCTGGCGAGTACACAGTTTTTGTGTGAGTATCAGATTCATGGCTCGTTTGTATTGTTAAAACAACTTGTACAACTTCGTTAATTGATATTAGAAAGCCTTGTTTTGTAAAATGTTTGTATTGTAAATGAATAACCAAGTCAAAATAGATTGGTCATAATTTATAAGCCTCGATGCCTTGAATCTTAACCCAAAACAATTGTTTATGTAAACCAAATCATAAATCGTTCTTGTAATAAAACTCGTATGGTTTATATAGTTTCGTAAACATCGTTGTGTAATATTGTTTAACTCGTTCTCGTTATAGAACATCGTTCATTCGTTTAAATCGTTCAAATCATTCCAAATCGTTCAATTCATTCACTCGTTCAAATCGTTCTTGTTTTAATTGTGAAAACTACTTTTGGTCGTCTCGCTAATAACATTCAAACCTTCGTGACTCGTCCATCGTTCAACTCGTTCTCGCATTAACAAACCTCTAAAGGGTAAGTTAACAATCATCAGATTCAGTCGTTACCCACCTAACCCACACATAACCATGGGTCCGGTCTGATAACGGGATTTGTCGGATCCTATGGTACCATAACCTAATACTGGTCGGCTTGATCAATGCTAGTGAATGTCATTCGTTATGTAACTACCACCAACAAGTTCGTTCACATTATCGAAATCGTTATTAGTTTTGTATAAACCATCTCAATCGTTTTGAAACCATCGTTAGAATATTGAAATCGTTTTGATACATATGAATCACCCCAAAACAATCGAAAACAGTAAAAATAGGGGATCTATGTACTCACCTTTGGGAGCGTTTTTATACACAATCCCTCAAATTGTTTATTCGTCCTAAATTAAATAAGAATGATTTAATAATCAAAACTTCACAAAAACACCGAAGTTTCTCCGATACTTAGAATTTTCACATAACTTTGAGTTTTCTCGAAAAGTTATTATTTTTGATTATTTTGGTGTATATGTATATATATATACTCAAGCGTAATACACATAATCTCGTCAACACTAGCACATCATCATACACATATTGTAAAACACATAGCGCATTGTAACACATAAAATAACCCATGAACAACCCATTTTAGTGTATGTCGAAAAACACTTATTTTAGCGTTTCGGTAACATTTTTGGGCGTCGGAAGTCACGTATGACTAACCTAACACCAAGTAAACTTAATATAAGTTAAAATACTTGTTTTTATATCAAAAATATCAGTTTGGTTACTGATCTAAAACAGTTTAATAAAAATCCTCCGAAAAGGCGATTTTTGACCGTTTTACCGCATAGTTTTGCATCAAACATTACCCGAACCATCCCAAATTGAAATGACTTGAAATTTTAACACAACCCATGTTATTTACTGAGTAAAATAATGGTTATACTCATGATAGTGCAGGTCTTAAACAAAGAATATAAATCATGAAAAATTCACATAATTTACCACTTTTTAAGCTATATGTACAACATGCAAAGCTATCAAACCTATGTTAAAGTTTCATGCCACTTTAATACATCAAATAATATTATTTTTAGTGTTTATAACCAGATCTAAAACAGTTTTTGTCATTTAACCATTTTTCATCACTTCTTGAGCTTTAAACCAACACATTTTCACATGTACAAGTGCCTAAAGCATACCATCATAGCAACATCATTTTTTTATGAGTTTAAAAACATCACATATGAGATTTATTCAGATTTATTTGCTGAAGTAATTTACATTTAACATATCACACTTAAATTACCAAATACTTGCATTTTTACCACCATTCAAGAACATGTAACAACATAGACAAGTATTTAACAAGAAATCGAACTTCAAGACTCATACACACACATATATATGTACGGTTTATACATACATATATACATCACCATTTTTTATTTGTAACAAGACCCATTCCATTTAGATTTCAAGTTTAGTGAAAATCCCAAGATTCAAGAGAAACTTCAAATCATCAAGAACAACCAAGAATCTAAAGTATGATTTAAACATAAGTGTTATACCTTCAAGATTCAAGTAGGTTGTAGGATGAGATTTTGATGATAGGAAGCTTGTAATCACTTGACAACACCTTGGAAACCTCTTTAGATCTTCACACCAACTTGAAGGTTGCTAGAAAGGGACATGAACATGAAGAATAAGACTTGAAGTTATGAAGAAGATGAAGATGGAGGAGAGAGAGGGTTGGGGACGGTTTGGGTGAGGGAGAGAGAAGGGAGTTTGAGTGTGATCTTGGATTGCTTGATCTTGTAGGATTATGTAGAAGATTTAAGGAGATATGGGGCTAGCATGCATGGACACTTGTCAACAACAAATCAAGGAAATATTTTTGCAAGATCTAAACAAAATTTGGTGGATCCCTCACATAAAGTAACCGTGAACAAGCAAGGGGGAGGGGGTCCATGTGTAATTTTTATATAATCATGCCATATGTAGGCTAAAACGGGTATTTAACTGGATACCGGGTATTTTATCTAGCGTTTAAATCCCGGTTTATGGCGTTCTAAATTATTTTTAATATTCTATAAAAATAATCTTGCCAAAATATTACTGAAATAAATTTCAGTTGCCAAGACTGGCTGCGTTGTCCGCGTTTTGAAGTAGAAGCACTGTGTCGCGCAGAAACACACGGTACGCGCTTAAACTTGAAAAATAACGTTTTTAGGGGTTTTAATTTATTTTTCAACACAGACCTGATTAAAATAAAATTTTAATCATAACAGAATATTTTTGGGATTTAAATATTATCCGGGCGGTCACCAACGTTCGTTTCGCAGTTTTGTCGTAAATAGCTCTTTAGTCCAAATGAACATGTTTTTGCCATACCGAATCCTTCGAAACTTATTTCTAAGTTATGTAAAGGATATTTAGGGTATGTTTAGCTTACGTCACAGTTCCGGAGTGTACGTCGCGTTAAACTGATTGCGTTTATGCACCAGTTTGCGTATGACCTTCCAGAAAGTGATTTAAAGCTTGAAATCGGAATCGAATCAAATTGTAAAATCATTAAACATAATAACACATATAATAACACCAAAGCACATTGTTTTATTGATATTGACATTGTTTTACATTTTGCGATGATTACAGAACACAGTTGTCTCAGCGTTAGGGGCGGGGAGTGAAATAGAGATAAGCTTTATAGATCAGGGAGTAAAATGGCTATTTTTAAAGGATTGAGGCAAAACCATTAAAATGACCAAACCACATGGAGCAAAACTGAAGTTTACTCTAAATAGAAATAAAAATATTTTTTGAAGTATATGGTTCAGGTAAATAGATATATAATTTCGGGCAATCAGGTCGGTTATCACCTATTATTATGCATGTCTCCGGTGGTGGACACAAGATTTCTTTTATGAGGGAACGATCGGAGGGTCTTACCATATTTTTAAGGGGTGCGATCGTGATTTTTGCCTAAATAATACATTAAAATATTTTCCTCGGTGGGTGCCTGTCACCCTACGAACCATAGTAGGTCGCTCGTGCATGTATCATGCCCACAAACTTATCAATCATATACCTATCTCATACCTGAATACTTGTCTCATTTCCCGCATCAAATGATTCAGGGTTTAGATATTACCGTCTGATTTTTTTTTATTTGTATCCCTATTCCCTACCCCTAGGGCTGCAAATAAACTGGACATCAATGAACAGTTCGTGAATCATTCAACGAGATGCTCGTTTGTGTTCATTCATATAAATGAACGAACACGAACATAAAGTTTCGTTTGTTCAGTTAAATGAACGAACATGAACAGAGGCTGCCTTTTTTCATTTATGTTCATAACGTTCAGTAACGTGTTCGTTCATGTTCGTTAGTGTTCAATAGTTCATTAGTGTTTTTCATTTTTATATGTTATTCAAATACTTCAATAAAATATTTAATAAATATTAGTGTATTGTATATTATATACACTAGCGGTAAGACCCGTGTGCAAACACGGGTCATTTCTTAGAAAACCATGCATAACACATATTGACAGAGAGTAAAAAAATAATTAGTGCAGACTTACAAAATTGATATAAATTAATGATCAATAGGTTTATTCAATGCTCCTTATAAAATATTATTTAGCTAGGTTATTACCTGAGATTGTTTCCCGGGCTCGGGAAACTTATTATATTAATTACTATTTGTTATTAATAGGACCACATTACATCAAGCATCTCATTCGATTCAACAACAATGTCTTCAAATCACCGGATTAGATCATGAACCCATATTAGAGGTCAAACAAAAACACAACAGGACCACATGAATAACATCATTTCCACTTTTACTTCAATGAACTTAAATGATAGGGTGATTTGGGATTTTGTAAAAATGTTTGTTTTTGTACTACTTTACAAAATTACATAGAATTCAAGAAAACGAAATAACAAATTAAACAGATGTTGAGTTATTCAAAGTTCTGTTGAATACTAAATGAGATGTTGACCAAAATTCAAACAGATGTTGACCAAAAGTCAATCAGATGTTGACCAAAAGTCAATCAGATGTTGACCAATAGTCAAACAGATGTTTAATTTAAGGCCAAACATCTGTTTAAGGTAAAACATATGTTTAAGTCCAAATATCTGATATAGAAGGCTAAACATATGTTTAAGGCAAAACATGTGTTTAAGCTGAAATATCTGTTTATGGCCAAAAATCTATTTAAGGTCAAACAACTGTTTAAGTCCAAACCTCTGATATAAAAGGCCAAACATCTGTTTAAGGCCAAACATCTGTTTAAGTCTGAATAGATGTTTAACTTAATCAGATCTATTGTCTTCTCACACTGTTTTCCTCTTCAAAACACTGTTGAACCTAACATGGGTTTCCATTAACTATTGACCAAAAGGCAAATATGGGTTCAAACCACTGTTTGTTATTGTACTTCTTTACAAAATTACATAAAATTCAAGAAAACGAAACAATGACTTAAAGAACTATAATTTAACACATAATCTAACAATTCCCTGGTTTTTTACAACATGAAACACAACATCATCATGCCAAATACAGTCATATATATCCATCCATTATTCTGAATTCATAAACCCATAAATGCAGAAGAATGTCACATTTGCGATTAATAAACCAAGTTTCTACTAATTGCAGTTACTATTAGCAAAAAGAAGCATGATATCATCTATATATAAAACATAAAGAGCTAAGAACAGTGTTTTATCATGTTTGCTATACATAGCAACAAAACATCAAGTTAATAATTTAAAAAAAAAACATACAACATCACCATCAAAAAATTCATAGTTATAATATCTGATATCAGAACATACTTAAATGTCGTTGTTAAAGTGAGGTAACTTGATTTAATACGATCTTCTGTTGCGAAGACACATATGTGAAGTGCAACATATCACCAAACCTCAAGTTATTCTCGGTCATAAACTTTCGCCAACCGTCCAACGCATAACGTGGCTTCAATTCATTTAACTCCGACTTAACATCATAAACCTCCACAACTCCAACCATGTTTTGAACTTTCAAAGGATGAAGATCAACAGAAAGACCTGCTCGTCTGACAACTTCAACAGGAAGACGCTACATGTATTGTGTAGAAAAAAATAATAGTCAGACAAATAAACATAAATCATTAGTTTGTTATAAAAAATGGTATACCAGCCTATAGTCTCCTTTGTGATCAAAATGAAAGAACTCAGGGTCGAGTAGATGTCCAAAATGTTTTTTTGCAGTCTTCATAATCTTATTTCTACAGTTAAACTTTTTCTGAACGTTGGCGGCTCTCTTCCCCTTCATGAAAAAGTAAACATATACATGTGAATTAAAGGAATGTTGAATATATGCACACAAAAAAAAATTTATATAAGATATACTAATTAAGTGGCGAGTATAGATACCTTAGCTTTGTGAGCAGATGAAGAACATCCAATATGATCACTTATGTCGACAGCTTTGTCAGCATTTCCCTTAGTCCTATTCTTGACCGTCTCCTTCCTCTCAGAAGTAACTTTACCTTTCTTCTTAACCTGTTTTCATAGAGTAACTTTAATAACCATAGTAATATAACAATCTTTAAGATGGTAAACTTACATCTTGTGTTTTATTCAGTCGTGAAGACATGCGTGTCTTCGACGTGCATTCGGCATTGGTTGGTAACTTCTTCTAAATAATACATTATTAGATAAATGTAACATCAGTAAACAGCATTACTAATAGTTGTAAAAACATTAAATTCTTATATGTGTTAAATTAAAAATAAATATAAAAAATTTTAATAATTTAGTAAGTACCTGAGTAATGGTTCTTCCTTCACCTACAGACACAACTTCTTCATCCTTATAGATGTCCTGGTCAACATTAATGAAATAATTAATATAATGCTAAAATAATTAAAACTTTTACTGCTAATGCTAAATACATACGTACCTTCAATAAATTCTCAACATAATCAGCCTTCGATATCTCAAGTACACTATCATCATCAGATTCAGGTTTCTTCGAATAGCAAATCTCTCAGTCTCATCTCTATAAACTACTACCTCAAAAACAACATCATCAATTCTGCTAAATACAAGCAAATCATCCTCAAGTATCCCAACATCTTTGCACATTTCAGGCCATCCTCTAGCAAATACAAAGTTTGTATCAACCTTAGACACCTCAACATTCCAATAGGAACCCTTAAAACAGATTTGAAATTTGCCACTTGGTGGGTTGTTTACGTAAAATTGTTTAATGAAGTAGTCTTCGATTACCTGCATAAAATTAAAAATAATGAATACTATACGTGAAGTATGTAACTTATGAGAATAAGTGTTGACACGTTTAAGATGCAAAAGGATTGAAGTTAAGATCAATAGTCATACCGTAAAACCAAATCTTGCATAACGATTAAACGTGAAATAAGATTCACCACACATGCCATCAACAAAACATGAAAGTTCAACCCCAAAATCACCTAACGCTTTCAAAACCAACAAAGTATCCCTCAGCAGATTGAGATCTTTAACAACATTGTCCCAACTGTCAGTTATTATTGGTGTTGAATTTTCTGTTCTGACCCTCACAACCCATTTTTTACCAGACTCATGATAGATGCGCAACTTATTTTTTTGCCAACAATCTCCCCACTTTTGATTAGCAAAGGCTATAGGTACATCCTGTATATAATTTTTAAGTAGTGTAAGAAAATATAAACCATAACAACTGTTAAATATATATCTCAATAAAAATAAATTATGTATATAAAAACATGTCTGACCAGTTTCAAAGATTCTGGGTTATCAAGAAACTTGACAAATGTAATATACATGATAAAACCTGAATCAGTAAAGATGTTAAAAGATTGAAATTAAAAAGTTGGCTTCGAAGATGAACATTAACTTTTTGTATTAACAGAGTATCTACTGAAATTAATCATAGAAAGAGAGTATGAGTTAAAAATTTTACTATTTTAATATGTTCTCAACAAATGATTCAAACACCTAACTAAACCCTTCTTGAATGTATAGCAATAAACGTTTAAAATCGTATTTGTAGCAAGATAGGATTTAAATTAAAATCGGTTAAACAATATAAAGTTCATTACAATATGAATGTACAAACCAGTTGCTGAAGAAAAAACAATAAAACCTCCAGTAATTGAAGTGTAGAAGACGGAGAATAAGAAAGTTGAAACCCTAGAAAATGACTGGGAAGAAGAGATTTTTGAAAGAAGTCAGATGATAGATGTTTGATGTGTAATGATGCTAAAGAAATAATGACGGTTGTGTTTTTGTTTTCCATTATTTTCAAACATATCAAAAATATTTACACATACACCCCTTATTGAATTTGTTATTTACATTTACATTGGAAACCTCTGTTGGTCGTTGGGAACAGTATGAGTCAAACAGTCGTTAGATAAACAGAAGTTATAAGAACAGATGATAACTTTCAGCAGTTGTTTTATTTTTAGCTAACATATGTCCACGTCAGAACCTCTGTTGTCATAATGGATGACAGTCAGTAGTAGAGTAAATCAACAGTCATTAGGATAAACATAAATTATGACAACAGAGGGTACCATTTAGCAGTGGATGTATTTTTAGGCAAGGATGTGTTTCAAAAACAGTTGTTTTCAATCTGTGTAACTCAACAGTCGTAAGTCTAACATCTGCTATTAGCCCAACCACTATTAGTATCAAATCCTCTGTTAAACATTTTAAGATTGAAAACAGACCTTTTATAACAGCAGATGCTCTCTTTTGTCAGACTTTAGCAACAACACACCTTTTATAACAGCAAAATATACCGTAAATTCTTCCAAAAAAACTGTTATTGACATACAAAATTATATAATAATACTTATAGCAGACCTTATATAATAATACTTATTCATCATTAGTCCAACCACTGTTAGTATCAACTCTTCTGTTAAGCATTTTAAGATTGAATATCATCTGTTGTTCGTTAACATCTGTTGACCAATAGGAATGACTGAAATAATTAAAATGAAGATGCTACAACAAAGATTAATACTATTAAAATTTATTCATTTAGTCAACAGTGGTAAATCAAACAGTCGATAGCATACACAGTTGTTTCATCATCAGCAGATGTTCTCTTTTACGAAACTTTAACTACAATAGACCTTTGAAAACTCCAAATATTGACCTATGTTGACTTACCAAACAGATGTTGAGACACAATTAAACATCAACATAATCTAAATCAAACTCAAACACTAAATAAGTAAAACTAAAACGGAGATTAATACTATTAAAACTTAGGAATGACTGATAAAAAAAAGTATAAAATAATACTTAGGGATAACTGAAATAATTAAAATGAAGATGCAACAACAAAGATTAATACTATTATAATTTATTCATTTAGTCAACAGTGGTAAATCAAACAATCGATAGCATACACAGTTGTTTCATCATAAGCAGATGTTCTCTTTTACCAAACTTTAACTACAACAGACCTTTGAAAACTCCAAATATTGACCTCTGTTGACTTACCCAACAGATGTTGAGACACAATTAAACATCAACATAATCTAAATCAAAATCAAACTCAAACACTAAATAAGTAAAACTAAAACGGAGATTAATACTATTAAAACTTAGGAATGACTGATAAAAAAATTATAAAATAATATTTAGGGATGACTGAAATAATTAAAATGAAGATGCAACAACAAAGATTAATACTATTAAAATTTATTCATTTGGTCAACAGTGGTAAATCAAACAGTCGATGGCATACACAGTTGTTTCATCATCAGCAGATGTTCTCTTTTACCAAACTTTAACTACAACAGACCTTTGAAAACTCCAAATATTGACCTCCGTTGACTTACCAAACAGATGTTGAGACACAATTAAACATCAACATAATCTAAATCAAACTCAAACTCTAAATAAGTAAAACTAAAACGGAGATTAATACTATTAAAACTTAGGAATGACTGATAAAAAAAATTATAAAATAATACTTAGGAATGACTGAAATAATTAAAATGAAGATGCAACAACAAAGATTAATACTATTAAAATTTATTCATTTAGTCAATAGTGGTAAATCAAACAGTCGATAGCATACACAGTTGTTTCATCATCAGCAGATGTTCTCTTTTACCAAACTTTAAGTAGAACAGACCTTTTAAAACTCCAAATATTGACCTCTGTTAACTTACCAAACAGATGTTGAGACCCAATTAAACATCAACATAATCTAAATCAAACTCAAACACTAAATAAGTAAAACTAAAACGGAGATTAATACTATTAAAACTTAGGAATGACTGATAAAAAAAATTATAAAATAATACTTAGGGATGACTGAAATAATTAAAATGAAGATGCAACAACAAAGATTAATACTATTAAAATTTATTCATTTAGTCAACAGTTGTAAATCAAACAGTTGATAGCATACACAGTGGTTTCATCATCAGCAGATGTTCTCTTTTACCAAACTTTAACTACAACAGACCTTTGAAAACTCCAAATATTGACCTCTGTTGACTTACCCAGCCGATGTTGAGACACAATTAAACATCAACATAATCTAAATCAAACTCAAACACTAAATAAGTAAAACTAAAACGGAGATTAATACTATTAAAACTTTGGAATGACTGATAAAAAAAATTATAAAATAATATTTAGGGATGACTGAAATAATTAAAATGAAGATGCAACAACAAAGATTAATACTATTAAAATTTATTCATTTAGTCAACAGTGGTAAATCAAACAGTCGATAGCATACACAGTTGTTTCATCATCAGCAGATGTTCTCTTTTACCAAACTTTAACTACAACAGACCTTTGAAAACTCCAAATATTGACCTCTGTTGACTTAACAAACAGATGTTGAGACACAATTAAACATCAACATAATCTAAATCAAACTAAAACTCTAAATAAGTAAAACTAAAACGGAGATTAATACTATTAAAACTTAGGAATGACTGAAATAATTAAAATGAAGATGCAACAACAAAGATTAATACTATTAAAATTTATTCATTTAGTCAACAGTGGTAAATCAAACAGTCGATAGCATACACAGTTGTTTCATCATTAGCATATGTTCTCTTTTACCAAACTTTAACTACAACAGACCTTTGAAAACTCCAAATATTGACCTCTGTTGACTTACCAAACAGATGTTGAGACACAATTAAACATCAACATAATCTAAATCAAACCCAAACACTAAATAAGTAAAACTAAAATGGAGATTAATACTATTAAAACTTAGGAATGACTGATAAAAAAATTTATAAAATAATACTTAGGGATAACTGAAATAATTAAAATGAAGATGCAACAACAAAGATTAATACTATTAAAATTTATTCATTTAGTCAACAATGGTAAATCAAACAGTCGATAGTATACACAGTTGTTTAATCATCAGCATATGTTCTCTTTTACCAAACTTTAACTACAACAGACCTTTGAAAACTCCAAATATTGACCTCTGTTGACTTACCCAACAGATGTTGAGACACAATTAAAAATCAACATAATCTAAATCAAACTCAAACACTAAATAAGTAAAACTAAAACGGAGATTAATACTATTAAAAATTAGGAATGACTGATAAAAAAATTATAAAATAATATTTAGGGATGACTGAAATAATTAAAATGAAGATGCAACAACAAAGATTAATACTATTAAAATTTATTCATTTAGTCAACAGTGGTAAATCAAACAGTCGATAGCATACACAGTTGTTTCATCATCAGCAGATGTTCTCTTTCACCAAACTTTAACTACAACAGACCTTTGAAAACTCAAAATATTGACCTCTGTTGACTTACCAAACAGATGTTCAGACACAATTAAACATCAACATAATCTAAATCAAACTCAAACACTAAATAAGTAAAACTAAAACGCAACATAGATTCATAAGATTAAAATTTATTCATGACATTAAAATTCCAATAATTACATCACATACTGAACAACATTAAAGTTCAAATCTAACAATAACAGCAAGAATTAAGAAACTTTACCTTCAACTCCATCGATTGCTGAACCTCTCGATGTATGTTCTTCAGCATCATCATGAACTCCACGTCTCTATCACCGCACTCTATATTACTGACAATACAAAGCTCACGAACGGAAGTTGAAGGCATCCACATAAGATCTCTGGAAACCTGCTCTCTAGTGAACAGGCCAACTTGCAATCCATCAAAACATCTTTTCAGCTCTTGAAGAGTAGCCCTATCTTCATACACCTGTTCCTCGATTTGCCTGACAAAACGCTGCTTTAAATCATCTGATTTTGCATTTGCGAATGACGCCATTTGAATAAACTATATTATTCGACTTTCCTGAAAGTATGATATCTTCGCAGGAAGATTTTCTGAAAAACATGTGAAGTGACTATGAGTTTATATACTGAAATTTGTAATTGTGAAAACGTGTACAATTAATATAAACATATTAATGTATATTTCAAAACAACAGTCTTTTAATGCAAATAATTTTCAAACCCCAAGTTTTATGGAAAAACTGTAAAATTAAATACCAAGAAACCCAAGGGACAAAATATCGAAATTCAAATAAAAAAAGCAGATTGTCACAATTACAATTAACCTCTTCAGCTTCTACCACTGGTCAGACACCAGCTATGTTAAAACACAATTCTCGATGTGGTCACTCAAAGAACAAAGAACAGACGAAGAACTAAACAGGAAAGTCGACATAATCAATGACACTAATTACAACAAAACCTGGAACATCATATCATTGCTCGATGAAGTCCTCCACTCTCCTCCATCAGAGTTCCAGAAGAATTTATAAAGAATTTCTGACACAACTTCTAGAACAGGATCAGAAAATCTACAACATGCTAACTGACCTGAAATTCAAAAGAGAGCATGAAATCACATGGAGAAAGGCCAGAGTCTACGAAATCTTAGCAAGTGTTAACCCTAGCGTGTAATACTTTATAAATATTTCATTAAAGAAGGCAGCACATGCAACCTTTCACGATGTTGCAACAATTATACTTCAACTTCGATATTGAAAGGTTGATGTGTGATGGGAAACTTCTTTGAAACGATGATGTTGGAACAATGATACTGGAACGATAACATGTAAAAAAAATCATCAAACATTCGAATAAAGGAATGTAATCGGAGAATAGCGGCTGAATCAAGAGAAAGATGCATTTGAGAGAGAGAGAGAGAGGGACACTCGCAGATATCAGCGAGAGAGATTTGAATGTGGAGCCAGATAATTATGTCTTATTTATAGGATTAGAAATTAGAATATATGATTTGAATTGTGAATTTTGAATGTGGAGCCAGAATTTTGAATTTGGAACTGGATTTGAAGGAGAGATGAAAGTGTGGAGCCAGAAGGTTGAACCGGGAATAGATGTTTGATTATAAAATTTTGAATTGAATATGGAGGCAGGATTTTGAATAATCAGAGGTTTAAGGCAGTGGTTTGATGGCAGACCTTTGGAATATGAATGTGGGCCAACTTTGAATTTTAAAGTCTTTTAATATTAGGCATTATGATGTAATAATGACATAAGAAAAGCCTTGTTGGACATGCTCTCCTGCTGACGCGTCAGCTTTTCTTATGTCACTTGGATTTCTCTTTTTATAGAAAGTATAGATTTTAACAGTTTGGATGTATCTACATATTGTTTGTAATGAAAGATTCCGATTTTATTCAGGATTTAACATATGTTTGTTTGTTTCGGTTCTATTCATAAACCCTTATTTGTCTTTGTGTTTATTAACTTTTGTTTGAGTTTGTTACGTACAATTAATTAACAAACACGAAGATACTCATTTCCTTAATGAATAAACACAAACATAAAATATTCTTCTGTATATGTTCATGAACAATTTATCAACACATTTTTATTTTTAACAAACGAAC
Organism: Helianthus tuberosus; assembly: GCA_030545235.1. Lineage (NCBI taxonomy): Eukaryota > Viridiplantae > Streptophyta > Magnoliopsida > Asterales > Asteraceae > Helianthus > Helianthus tuberosus. The sequence continues at coordinate 44,746 of JARYGA010013164.1, forward strand.
ACAAACAATACACTTACCCCTAACTTATACCCTTCTATAGTTAAACACGAGCTTTGTAGTACATACTCTGTGGTCCGTGAGGATTGTGTAAATTTAAAAAAAAAATTGAATGGCAAACTTTTCATTACTTACCAATAAAATACTAAATTACACTCATATCAAGATTTAAACTCTGATTTTATTTAAGAGGTAAGAGACTCTATCACCTAGTTATAGCTGAAATGGCTAAAAATGAATTATTAACCGAGCACGACTTGTTCATTCGATTAAATGGCTACACGTGATTATCATGACATCGACCATATTCGCTAATTCATACGTGTCGCTATCCGTATCGACCGACCATAACTTTGAAAATCGTACACAGCTATCATGTCGGTCCCTTTTACTCCGTTACATTTCTATTTTTCTGACACGTGTCCATTGTGTCTACCGACTTGTGGCCTTTATTTTCTCTTCTCTCTCTATCTCTCTCGGGAGGCATCTCGTATTTTCGATTGCAATGTTACTTCAAAAGATAAATGCAAGTTATGGTACATATTCTTGATAATAATATCTTTAAATATTTGTATTGACTAATAGTCGTCCAATTGTTTCTCATTGCCTCATTACAAAATTGTTTTTATCTTAAAAAAGAGATAAAAAAAAATGAGTTGTTGAATATTTAAAGTTATATGGCGTTATAATATAATTTACTAATTCCCTACATATACAAAAACCAAATGGGGGAATAGTGCCACTCCCTACATATACAAAAACCAAATGGGGGAATAGTGTCAGGCAGCTGCCTGGCACTCCCCCATTAGACCAACACGTTTAATGTTTTATATTCGTTTTAAAATTACGTTTTAGCCCCCAGCTCAAAATAAAATTACGCTTTTTGTCCCCATCTCAAAATTACGATCTTGCCCTCAATTCAAAATTACGACTTTGCCTGGTACTCTCCCATTGGACCAACCAGTTTATTATTTTATATCCATTCTAAAATCACGTTTTTGTCCCTCTTTAAAATTACGGTTTTGCCCCCAGCTCAAAATAAAATTACGCTTTTGTCCCCAGCTTAAAATTACGATTTTTTCTTCCATTCAAAATAAAATTGTGGTTTTGCCCTCAGCTCAGAATTACCTTTTCGTCCCCAGTTCAAAATAAAATTTTGTTTTTACCCTCACTTAAAAATTACGATTTTGCCCTCTGTTCAAAAATGTGATTTTTCTCTGTTTAAAAATTGTGATTTCGCCCTCAATTCAAAATTATGTTTTTTCCTCGGTTCAAAATAAAATTGTGCTTTTGCCTCAAGCTTAAAATTATGATTGTGCCCTTAGTTCAAATTTATATTACGTTGTTACCCCAAGGTAAAAATTACGAATTTGCCCCTGTGCAAATACAATTTTGCCCTAGGTTCAAATTTACAGTACTGCCATTACTTTAGCTTTTGCCAAATTACGATTTTACCCTAGTCAAAAAATACAACTTTCTCTTAGTTAAAAATTACAATATTGCCATTGTTTTAGTTTTTTTTTTATCAAAACTATAAAAGTGTTTTATTTTAATTTATTGACTCGATTTAATTGTTTTTCGTGTCAATGAGCTGACTAACACTCGCTAATTATTCAGCAATCGCCCCGCAACGCGGGCGGGGCATCAACTAGTTATAATATAATTTACTAAGTAAGATAATATTGGTGGTTGTGATGGTGATGTTGTCGAGGATGCTCATAGTAAGGGTCGGCTCTACTTTTA
>JARYGA010013165.1:0-37917 GCA_030545235.1 Helianthus tuberosus
GACCAACGGTGTATGATTTCATGGTCTTAAATCCTGCGTTGATAGATAGCCAACATCTGAGGTTTTGGGTCTTTATACTGATGATTCATCCGGGATATCAGGGTTGTCCCTCTGTTGCATCCAGATTATATGCAGACCTGGACACAGTCAGGATATCTTGCTAAAAGAGCCACAAAAAGGGCCAAAACCTGTCTCGCCCTCGTCAGATCTTCCTTGGTCTCTCTGCTGTACGGAAGTACTGACCTGTTCACCAGGAAGTTTGGCATTGAAAAAAAAATAGAATAAAAGGGCCCTCGTCAGATCTTCCTTGGTCTCTCTGCTGTACGGAAGTACTGACCTGTTCACCAGGAAGTCTGGCGTTGAAAAAATAAAAAAAAAGAATAAAAGGATGATCTCAGTATACTCACCTGCTACGATGAACCGTTGTGCTTACCTTGATCGCGGGGGTATGCCTTGGAATGGGACACACATATGTCACAGTATAAAACTACCTAAAAGCGTATCACAAAGCAAAAAGTTGAAGTTTGAGCGGTGGATTTAAGAGGACCAACATATCAACAATCGCATGGACCAGTCTAAGTAAGCGAAGAGCTGAAAAATGTTCCTTAATCGGTTCGAAAACGATTTTGATCCCATGGCAGGTTCTCCCTATATTACTCCTCCATTAGTTTTCTATTATTAATTTGTTTTGTTTTGATTATCTCTTTGCTCAAAAAGGTTGCTCGGTTGGTTGGATCATTGATTTTGAGAAAGATGTTTTCTGTCATGAAAAAGCAAATCATTAAAGTTATAGTCTGACACACTGTTTCGGATTAGAGCCCACTGTCATGGATAACACGAATCAGATCCGGCCCATTGCTCTCAAATACAATTCGGACCATTGTTTCGAGTTGGGGCTTGGCCGTTTGATCTCAGGCCCGATCCGAAACACTATTAATTGGCAATCATTCTCTCTTTCGAGTCATGTTTCGGATTAATCTCATCTTCTAATCATCATGGATTCTCTCATTATCTTTGGACCACTTGTTCGAATTTCAAAGTTTGCAGGTTTCTGTGCTTTTTGAACCAAAGCCCTCTGAATGCCAAAGCTGCCAAAAGAACGTGACATGCAACATACACGTGTTGACGAGAAAGCTGAGACACTTGATTCAGATTCAGAATCAGACTCTAGTGAAGAAGAACCCGATTCCGACAGTGAAGTGGAAGTGATTGTCTCTGAGAAAGCTGAGGTACCCGTTCGAGAATCAACGTAAATGACAACTGAAAACTTTCAAGCCCTGATCGAGTCTTTGAAGAATAGTGTCGGAAACCCTCCTTTCGTACCTATTCCTGGAAACAGAAGTTCACTGTGAAGATGATTCAACAAATGATGCTGAATAAGCAGCTAGCAAGAAACGAAGAACCGAAACTGCTCCTGATTTTCATTCTACTGGCCCAAGCTCAGAACCATAGCCTACTATGCCCACCGATCCACAAGTCACTGCTTCTACTCAAGAAACAAGCACGGAAGATCTCGATTTTGATTTAAAATTCGATTTCGATCTCGATCTGCCTGAAACAACTCATTTGCAACCAGAAAGCTCAAGTGGCATCAGGTTCAATGTAGCAAGTTCCAGTGGTGCCGATTTCTCTGAGCATGATGAAGCAGCCATGCGCTTTGCAGCCAACAAAATGAAATTTATTGAAGAAAGAGATAGTGATGATGTTACGGCTGTTGATGTAGCGAAGTTACAGCGAAGAGTGATTGTGTTAGAACAAGATGCTGCCCTGAAAGAAGCTCAGATCTCATCTTTGCAAGCTCAAAAATCAAACAAAGATCAGAGGATCGAGCAACTACAAAGCGATGCGGATATGCTGATGTCTGTTGAAAGATAAGCTGGAAAAGAAGTTCAAGATCGTAATCAAGAATCAGTTGTTTGCTGATCCAGCTCCGTTGCCTGGTGGTCCTCCTAACGGATTCAGCAACTAATCCAGTAAACCTAGGGGGAGATTGTTAGGCCCTATAGGTTTATGGATTAGTAGATTAATTGCTTAATGGATCAAGTTCTAGAAGTGGGGGTATTAGAGTGGGCTTTGGGGTAATTATGGGCCTAGGGTTTAGGGGGAAACCCTCCCTATAAATAGTTAATGGAAATTAGGGGTTATGTTGGTTGGTTCATTTGTTTTAGAAACTTGTATTAGACAAGAATCCTTGTATGCAAGTTTAAGCATTTGAATATTCAACAATTCTTCAAATCTTCATCTTCTTGTTCTTGATTTCTTGTAGATCATCAAGTTTGGATTCCGCCCATTCTTGGTGATTGTTTGATATCGTTGTTTGATCCATATTTCTGGGACTTACAGTTTTGAACCTTCAAAGTTTTCAAAATCTCGTCAAAGTTGGTCTAAATAATGTGAACACGTGCAAACTGGAAGGGTGGGTGCCTGTACCCTGAGTTTTCTGTCTAAGGCTAGAGTGTTCGTACAAATCCACATAATCGGACCAGTCACTCTTACCTGGGAACTCTTGGGGTGAGTGTCCACTTATAGGCGAGCATGTCTTCGCGATACATTATTTTTGACCTATTTACTTTGATTAATCACCGGGGTCGTTTGTTGCTTTGTAGTAACAAACAAATGACCACTATCCTTGTTTTCATCAGATTTGTTTCATCTCATTCTTTTCGTCTAATTCTCTCACTCGTTTCCTTTCATGTTCCTCTTTTAGAATGCCTCCTCGACGCGACAATCAGATGGCGAATGCCGAACTGGCGGAAATCATCACGCAACAAATGGCTGCTGCCTTCCCAAATCTTTATGCTCAAATGATGCAAGCCATCAACAACAATAATGCTCCATGCAATTTCAAGAATTTTAACTTGGCTAAACCACTCAAGTTTAGTGGTTCTGAAGGAGCAACTGGGCTTCTTCAATGGTTCGAGAGCATTGAGAATACTTTCTGTCACGTTCAGTGTCCTGAAAATCGCAAGGTCGAGTTTTCTTCGAGTGTGTTTCAGAAGAGGGCTCTTACGTGGTGGAACGGGGTGATGAGAGACCGTGGTGCTGAGGTTGCATTAGCACAGACTTGGGCTGAGCTTAGGGCTCTTATGATGAAGGAATTCTGTCCTCGTCATGAGCTAAGGGCTCTAGAAAGGGAATTTGATGATTTGAAGCAAGACAGTGGGGAACATCGAGCCTATACTGACCGCTATGAGGAATTGAGCTTGTTATGCCCTACTATGGTTACGCCTTTGGATAAGGCGATTGAGAAATACATTGATGGTCTTCCTGACGTAATTCAGGATATCGTTACTGGCAGCAACCCTACTACTGTCAGACAAGCCATTGAATTGTCTGCCACTCTGACTGAATCCCACATCAGGAAGCGCAAGCTGTTTCGGAAGGGCGACTCAAGACCATCTGACAAGACTACTCAAGTGGAACCAAAGGAAGAAAATGCTGAGGTATCCAAGAAGAAGAAGCGCAAAGCCTCTCAAAACTGCGCCATAACTGCTCAAGACAAACAGGTTGCACCAAACCAGCCAGCACAACCTCGCAAAAGGAAAAACTATGTTGGTACCGCACCTTTGTGCAACAAGTGCAACCGTCATCATCTAGAGCAAGAGCAGTGTCACAAATGTACCCACTGTGGGCGGTTGGGACATTTGATCAATGTTTGTCGTTATGCAAATCAAGCTGCTGCAAACCCTGCTGCTGTTCAAGCACGGTTTCTACCGGGGTCATGTTATAACTGCGGTGACCTTACTCACTATAGAAACAATTGCCCAAGACTTGCTAACGCACCTCCAGCGTGTGGACGTGTGTTCAACATCAATGAGGCAAACGTGAACAATGATGCAGCAGTGAACAATTAGTGTTTTGTTATTTCCTTTGGTTGTTATCTTTTGATGTTTAAAGACAAGTTAGTTGTTATATAAATAAAAAATTCGTCGTTTTTTTTATTTTTGCAAAACTGATACGATTGTGTGAATGTTTGATACAACCTTATGATGTCAACCCAAAGACAAACTACTCGTGTAGTTTTGTCATTTTATGATCACTTGTGATCTCCCTAAGAACCTTTAACACTCGTTTCTTTTAAGAAACAAAGCCAAACTCTTATTGAAAATCCTTCTATCTTTATAGATGGATCCTTGAAATGCTTAAAGTGCCAAATGAAATCCACTGATTGGATTCCTAATGTGCTTTAAATGTCCATACCTAAAGATAACGAATTAAAGAATCAAGTTAACTAAATTTGTGCTTATGTGTTTTTCTTACATATTTTATGGTTGTATGTGATCCATCCAAATCCTCGTAGAGTCTTTCATATCTCATATGAGGGATTCATAGTAGGATATCCAAAGTTACTATCTTAAATCCTTAATGGACTTCTACGTTGTAGTCAAAGTCCCTTGGATTTTAAAGTACTATTCTAAAATTGGACCCCTTGAGTGGTCTAGTTAAACATATTGTTTCAAATCTGGTTAGAAATATCATGTGTTGATATAATTAAAAAGATCCCTTAAGTGGTCTATTTAAGGAGATCATACGACGGTCTAGTTAAGAAGATCATGTGTTGATCTAGTTAAAAAGATCGTTCGTTGATCTAATTACAAGGACCCTTTGGTGGTCTAGTCGAGTCGCTTCATGTTTATTCAATTGATTCTTTTCCTCTACGCATTATGAAATGAACTGTGTAGACTGTGCAAGGGATTACGTAATTATGGAGGCCTACATAATTATGGAATTCAGTGCACAGAAACCACAGGAAGCTTTGTCATGTGTTAAGACCTATAGTGACAAGAATAATGATACGGGAGAAGTCTTGGACCTTGACCGATGTCATTTTATCTTGCACTCCCCAATTCTGATTTCAAGCACACCAAGTTTCCTATGATAAGTCTTCATAAGAAACGTTCTTCTGCCCGTAGTTCAAAATTTCATGTTTTACTATTACAAGGAATTCACTTGGAGGGTTAACAAATTCTCTAAGAGTCCTAACATGGCCCAGAGTTTTACTTAAGGGTTTAATGGATCTATTTGAAAGCGAAACCGTCACAGCTGTCTTCACAAGTTTCCTCTAGAATTAAATTTCGGGACGAAATTTCCTAAAGTAGGGGAGACTGTGACACCTGTGTCACTTCAACCATTAAAGAAATGCCAAACCAATGAAATATTGTATTTCATACTTGGGATTTGTAAAAATATGTGTATCTTTTGCACATATCAACTCTTGTTCGATTTTAAGCTTTAAATCGCTTTCTGGAGGGTTATACGCGCTCTGATGCGTAAATATAACCAGTTTAATCTAACGAACACTCTGGAATAGTGAAATAGGCTTAACATACCTTAAATAACCTTTACATAACTTAGAAATAAGTTTTAAAGGCTTTGGTATGACAAAAACAAGTTAATTCGCTTACAGGGACTAAACTTGACAAACTACGAAAGTATTCCAATTTGAACTGTAACAGACTTTCCAGAACATGACCATAAGTTAAACATACCATAAATATCCTTTACATAGCTTAGAAATAGGCTTTGAGGGGTTCGGTATGCTAAAATAAACTTTTGGGTCATTCAGGGACTAAAAGCGTCAAAAAGTGCACAAGTTTGCATTTTCGCGCATAACTTACGTTCTGAATACATCCGGACATCCAAAAATTTATGTAAGCACTAAAATATTTTATTTTAGTGTTTGGCATGAGAAAAAAATCCATTCGTCACGCAATTTAGATCATTTCTCGCGCTTATGCGCATACCGTCGTAATTAAGCGAACATCGCGTTCGTACGACCAAACGAGCCAACACCCGGTATATCTTTGAGCATGTTTCATGCCCACAATGTTTAGGCATCCTTGTGGAGACTTGAAAATGATTTAACGAGCCTTAAACATGTCGGAAATGGCCTTAATACGCAACGGGGACTGAAAGGGGAACACTTGAAAGTGTTTGCTGATCAGGGGACCCCTAGCGTGACACCTAGCCTCCCTGGTGTCACGCTAGGCCCCTTCTGATCAGCAAAGGCCATTTTTAGCACAAGTTAACAACCCCTAACACTCTCCAAAGGTCATGTGCCACATGTTAATCTCCTATGGTGAGCAAAATCAGTAACCACAACATTCCAACAAGTGTAGGGATGTGATCATTCCCTCTTCTCCAAGAAATGATCCTAACGGTTAACCGAAATCTATAAATACCCAACACCCACTTCACTCATTCCTCACAAATCTGATCTAATGTGCTCTAAGTTGAAACCTTTGTTTCATACCTGAGCTATTTTGATCTAGATTAGCATTCGGGGACCCTTTGTAAGTGTTCCTTCGTTCTTTTAATGCTTTTCTAGTCCGAAACTCGAACTATGTTTGACTTTCTGCATTGACCAGTTATGGTCGATGCGAAGTTCGTTTGAACTTCATAACGTGAGCATGATCACGATGGTTATAGTCCCTAGTGACTATACCTACTGATTACCACGTTATCTAGGCTCAGTGAATAGCCGTAGTTTCGGCCGAAATACGTATTCTTGCGTATTTTGTAACCAAACTACTTGTGGGTATCAAAACCATTTGTTTTGATACCCAACCTGTTTTCTAACTTAGTTAGGCATGTTTTAACATGCTTAGCTCGTCACTTTTAGTTTTATGCTTGTCTAGGGTCGTAAGGGTAAGCGATCTAATCAATCGCTTATACCTTCGAACCCGACCCACTTGGTCGATCATTAGGATCCGACCAAGCACATTAGGTAACCATGGTATATAGGGAATAACCTTTCGAGGTTATACCTTATGGTTGCTTCGTTTAAGTAGTTGTATGATAGGTAGTTAATATGCCTTAGGTAAATTACCAAAATACCCTTTTCATGTATAATTGGTAATTAAGCATATGTAACATAACTTTTGATATCTAAACTGATTTGGCAACAATATTAGACATGTTAAGGCATATTTTACTTATCATAGGGCTAGTTAGGCGGTCCGAACGCGTTTCACGCGAACGACGCGTTAAAGTAGCATAAGCTACCTAAACGGGTCGTAATGGGTCGTAAGCACTTAGGTTAGGTTTCATTTAGTATGAAGGCCTTGTTAAACCATACTACATGAGTTCTTGCACTCATTTGGTTTACGAGCCCTCATTCTATCCGATCCTCCGATTTAGGTCCGGTATATTAACATAGTTACCTATATTAGGTGCCGTTCGATATCCGTGATCTCTAGCATTGTTTGGTTGTTACTCAAGGACTACTAAGCAATCTCAAGTGAGTACATAGACCCCTCTTTTACTGTTTTCAAACTGTTTTGGGGTGAAGCATGTGTACCTAACTGTTATTTTCATGTTTTCCAAAAGTATAATTGATTATACATGTTAGTACTTATCTGTTGACAAACTGAATGACTATCTATGGTTTAAACACTGATTTTTCAAAGACTATAACATAAATTGTTGAATTATACTTATTTTGTTCACCAGACCGGTTGTTAGTATGATATAGCGCTATAGGATTTGACACCCCATTCCTGTTGTCGTGGAATGTCTGAAACCAATTTGTTTCTCCATCCAAATAGGGATTTCCTTTGTGGTATCCCTATAGTCTCAAAGGTGTATTTTGATGCACTAGGTCTGAATGAATTCATAAGTCACACTTTTATTTATATATTTTGATATACTCCCAAAGGTATAGTCTGATATACTCTCATGTGTGGTATTGTACAAAACCAACATATATTTTGTTAAACATCCAAAGCATATTTTGATATGTTATTTACAAAACCAAAACATAGTTTAATATTTTATTTATAAATCCGAAGTATACTTGTAATATACTACTGAAAACTATTATTTTAAACAACTAAAGTATATTTAATATACTATCTATTTAACGATTTGGGTTTTGGTTAGTGTTTAGATAACGGGACGAATGTAATGTGATGAAAACATGGTAGATACACCGCTGGTACTTCTTATACATAAGTGTTTTCATTGCATTACATACCGTGGCGTTATTTAGTACATTTGGGTTAACAATATTGGAACTGAAATATATTTTAATATATTACTTAATCAAACTTTCTTAAAACCAAAGTATATTTTTATATATACTATAAACCTTTTATCAAAACATTGTTTTTCAAACAACATAATACAAACTTATTTTACATGGTTACTCATTTAACCATACATTATCTTATTTATACATATTATCTGAACTTATTGTTTTTCAAATGATTTACAAAACAAAACAAATTACAAGGTTCATGACTAAACATTTTCTTAAACTTAAGTCATGAATCCTATTTTCACAAAACCCATGTATCTCACAGGCATTTTTATGCTGACGTACCTATTTTTACACATGTTTCAGGTACTGCTTTGTGATGATTGATGGTATATGCTACACTTAGGATGGACTCGTGCCTTAGCAACTTTAAAACTTGGAAGATCATAGTTGTACTTATTTGATTGTATTCAAACAATGAATTCATTTATTTAATAAAACAGAATTTATTTATTCCATGGTTATGAAACAATGATTCTGTTACAACACTCCCCGACGTTTCCGCCACGTTTTGTTGTTTTACGTGGTCGGGGTGTGACATCTTACGACCCTACACAAGCACTAATCTAAAAGTTACGAGTTAAACATGTTAAAACATATTTAATAAGGTTTGAAAACAAGTTTGATATCAAAACAAACGGTTTTGATACCCAAGAATAGTTTGGTTGCAAAATACACATAAACACGTATTTTGACCGAAACTATGACTCGTCACTAAGCCTAAATAACGTGGCAATCACTAGGTATAGTCACAAAGGACTATGACCATCGTGATTACACTCACGTTGCGAAGTTCAAACGAACTTCGTGTTGACCATAAACTGGTCAAACCAGAAAGTCAAACGCAGTTTGACTTTCACGCTTAAAAACGCGTAAAAGAACGAAGGAAACTTACAACGGGTCCAAGCTAGGAAGAACTTGATCTAAAAATTCTCAGGTATGAAGTGTTAGAACTCCAACTTAGAGAATGAAATCAGATCAAGTGATTTGCAAATGAAAATCATGGGGTTTATATAGTTTTCGGGCCACTGTTAGGATCGTTCATCGAAAAACGAGCTTCGATCTGAGCCTTACATGTGTGCCCATGGTTTTAGAATACCATGGGTGCCCTAAAATAGCCCATAGATTTATTAAAAACCATTTGCAAACCTAAAAACCCAGCTGCTGATTTGAAATCAGCTATTTTGCTGAATTGGGGGGCTCTCGCACCCCACGTAGGCTAAGGCCTGATCTTACGCGGCACGCCACCTAGTCCCATATCAGCAGAAGTTTGGCATATTTACAGAAATAGTCCCTGCATGCTTAAAAGGCCCTTTTTGACACGTTTAAGGCCTGTTAACCTCATTTCAAGGCTCCAAAATGAAGTTAAAGTATAGGGAACATGAAACATACTCAAAAACAACTCGGATGTCGGTTCGTTTGGTCGTACAGTTGCATTGTTTGGTTAATTACGACGAAACACGAACGGACGCGAAAAACGATCCAAATTACGCGACGAATGGAATTTTATCATGCCAAACACTAAAATAAATTATTTTAAAGCTTACATAAATTTTTGGATGTCCGGATATATTCAGAACATAAGATATGCGCGAAAATGCAAACTTATGCACTTTTTGACGCTTTTAGTCCCTGTTTGACCAAAAAGTTTATTTTTGCGCACCAAACACCTCAAAGCCTATTTCTAAGCTATGTAAAAGATATTTTGGGCATATTTAACTTATGATCAAGTTACAGAATGTTCGTCACAGTACGAATCGACATACTTTCGCAGTTTGTCGAAATTAGTCCATGTGATCGAATAAACTTGATTTCGGCATACCAAACCCTCCAAAACTTATTTCTAAGTTATGTAAAGATTATTTAAGGTATGTTAAGCCTATGTCACTGTTCTGGAGTGTTTGTTGCATTAAACTGGTTATATTTACGCATCAGTTCGCGTATAACCTTCCAGAAAGCGATTTAAAGCTCGAAATCGAACAAGAATTGATATGTGCACATGATACACATATTTATACAAATCCCAAGTATGAAACACAATATTTCATTGATTTGTTATTTTTTTGATGGTCACAGAGGCGCAGGTGTCACAGTCTCCCCTACTTTAGGAAATTTAATCCCGAAATTTATTCGTAGGAGTCTGTCTGTGACTTTGTGTTAAATAACCATCAAGGATATGCAAGGCATAATCCCGTCATTTCCCTCAACGGACATTCTTCAGAAATGAAAATGAACGGACGGAGTCATTTTCCTCAACGGGCATTCTTCAGAAATGGAAATGAAGGAATAATCAAAAGGATATTCATTTCCCTCAACGGACATTCTTCATAAATGAAAATGAACGGAAGGAGTCATTTTCAACGGGTGCTTCATCAACAACAACAACCATACCCAGTATAATCCCACATATAGCGAAGCTATTGATAGGGTCTGGGGAGGGTAGGATGTAGGCACGCCTTACCTCTATCCCAGGGGATAGAGAGACTGCTTCCAGTGAGACCCCCGGCTCCAAAAACCATAACCAAGACATAAGCTTCTAAAATAACATATATAAGCACGCCACTACTACAAAAGATAGAAATAAAAATAATAATAAACGGATAAATAAGTAAGTGCTTGTTAGTAAAACCACGACACCGAGAATAGGTGAAAACATATATATATATATATATATATATATGTAAAACTATATCACACCTCATAGAAGCTGAAAAAATAAACTCATAAGATAGGAACCTAAGCTAAAAAACCATGCCAAACTCCTAAAAATCTTTAACCTTAATCCTACGTCTCCACGAAGATCTGTCCTCGACCATGTCCTCAAAGAGGTGCAAATCTAGCAAATCTTGTCTAATCCGCTCATCCCACGTCATCAGAAATGGGTGCTTCATCAGAAATGGAAATTCATAGAATAACCAAAAGGATATTCATTTCCCTCAATGGACATTCTTCAGAAACGAAAATGAACGGACGGAGTCATTTTCATCGGGTGCTTCATCAGAAATGGAAATGAATAGAATAACCAAAAGGATATTCATTTCCCTCAACGGACATTCTTCAGAAACGAAAATGAACGGACGGAGTCATTTTCGACGGATGCTTCATCAGAAATGGAAATGAATAGAATTAACTCAAAAGGATATTCATTTCCCTCAACGGACATTCTTCAAAAACGAAAATGAACGGATGGAGTCATTTTCAACGGGTGCTTCATCAGAAATGGAAATGAATAGAATTAACTCTAGACACATGACAAAACTTGCTGTGGTTTCTGTGCACTAAATTCCATAATTATGTATGCATCCATAATTACGTAATTTCTTGCATAGTTCGCACAGTTTGTTTCATAATGTGAAAGGGATAGAATTTGAACAAGCTTGAGACAACTTTGATTGGGTCAACACATAAACACATAATCATATAATTGTTTTCTTGGTTATTAATTTCTTATTATCTTGTTATTAATTGTTATTAACTTGACGTCGATTGAACATGGGTATTCAAGGTATACCAGGAACCCAGTCGACGGACTTCAACGTCCTCAAGAATCTATCTGCAAAGATAGGATGATCTTCCAAAAATTCAATTTTGTTTACAAGGAAACGTAATATTCGAATTAAGGTAGACAACAATTAAGGACTTACGGAAATACCCTTAGGTGACCTATTAAGGATTAATAGTGGTACTTTGGGTATTCGTCCAGAGTTGTAACTTGCGCCTGGTACTTCGTTTTTCCTTGGAAGAAACGGGTACTTAGGATTTTCGTGGAAAACGCAAGAGATCATAAAATGGAAGAATTTTGGGAGTAGGATGATTTTCAAGGAATACGGTTCCTTGATTGTCGGTATTATAGGGGATATGTTGTTTATACATGCAACCACATAAATTCATTGCAATGTAAATAAAAGATTTATTTATAAACAACAACAACAACTGTTTCACAGACCATGACAACAAAAGAAAATAATACATAAGGCTTGATTATTTCTAAACAACGTTGTCTTTCCGTCAGTCAGATGCTCATCCCTGCGCTGGATTTGCATTAGCAAGCTTTGGGCAATTCCTTCGAAAATGGCCCATCTCGCCACAGTTGTAGCAAGACCCCGGTAGAAAATGAGCTTGAGCTGGATTGTTGCCAGCTTGATTTGGTGCAGCTACAGTTGGGCAAACTCTTGCTGTATGACTAATAAGTCCACAAATTTGACATTTGCGGCACTTTACACTGGCATGATGATGAAGGCTACATTGGTTGCACAAGGGTGCAGTTCCGTTGTATGGCTTCCTAGCGGGGGGTTGAGCTGGTTGGTTGGAGACAACTTGATCATTGTGGGCAACCACGGCGAAGTTCTGAGAAGCCTTTCGCTTCTTTGACTTCTTGGGGGATCCAGTCTGTTCATCCTTTGGTTTTGATTCCTAGATCGGTTTCTTGTCACCTTTCGGAAAAGTTTACCTTTCCTGATTTGCGATTCAGTCAAGGTAGCGGATAGCTCAATGGCCTGTCTAACTGTAGTGGGGTTTCTACCAGTAACAATGTCTTGTACTGAGTCAGGGAGGCCATCAATGTACTTTTCGATTGCCTTATCCAAAGGCTACCCATGTTAGGCATAACAGACTTAACTCCTCATAACGGTCCGTGTAGGCTCGATGCTCACCGCTATCTTGCTTAAGATCGTCGAATTCCCTTTCCAATGCCCTAATCTCATGATGAGGACAGAATTCACTCATCATTAGAGCTTGAAGCTCTTCCCGGGTTTGAGCCAGTGCTACCTCAGCACCCCTATCTCTCATCACACCATTCCACCATGTTAAAGCTCGTTTCTCAAAAATACTAGATGCGAACTCTGCCTTTTGCTCGTTTGGACATTGAACATGTCTGAAGGTGCTCTCTAGACTCTCGAACCATTGCAGAAGTGCAGTCGCTCCTTGGGATCCAGAAAACTTTGATGGCTTGGCAGAGTTGAACGTCTTGAAGTTGCAGGGAGAATTATTGTTGTTGAGGGCTAGGTTACATTGAGCAATGATGTTAGGGATTGCAGCAGCCATTTGCTGTGTAATGATAGCCACCATTTCTTCATTAGGTACCTGATTGTCGCGTCGTGGAGGCATTCTAAAAGAGGAAGCAAGAGAGAAACCAAGTGAAATGGCTTTGGGTAAGGATGTTACAATTACCGACAAAAGTATGGGTGATGGTCATTTGTTCGAACCACGAAGCAAACAAATGATGCACAAAAGCTGAATAAAAGTAAATAGGTCCTCGTAATGTATCACGAAGACATGCTTTAGCCTATAAGTGGACACTCATCCCAAGAGTTCCCAGGTAAGAGTGACTGGTCCGATACTACGGATTTGTACGAACACTCTAGCCTTAGACAGAAAACTCAGGATACAGGCATCCACCCTTCCAGATTGCACGTGTTCACATTAATAAGACCTAAACTTTGACGAGATTTTGAAAACTTTGAAGGTTCAAAACCTTATAATAAATCATCCTAGAACAGATGATTAGTTTTCAAAGCAGATTCGAAATTTGTGTTCTTATTGTGGTCGTCACCTAAAGATAGGCGACGGTATTGTTTTATGACTAAACGCAAGTAAACTCACGTTAGGGTCCTAGGAAGGTTTTAGACTAGGTCAAAGCATTACTAATAACCTAATTCCCTATAACCATGAGCTCTGATACCAACTTTTCTGTCACACCCCGACCACGTAAAACAACAAATCGTGGCGGAAACGTCGGGGAGTGTTGTAACAGAATCATTGTTTCATAACACATGGATTGAAGTTCTGTTTTATTGAATTAATGTATTACATTACATTGAAATTAGAAACAAAACATAAACAAATAGACTTTCATTATTATTAAGTCACTAAGGCCTCGTCCGTTCCTATGTGAGCATGCATCAATATCATCATCAAACACCACCAACTATGGTACCTGAAACACATGTGAAAATACGTCAGCATAAAAATGCCGGCGAGTACATAGGTTTTATGTGAGTGTCAGATTCATGGCTCGTTTATATTTTGAAAATAACTTGAACACCTTTGTTAATTGATAATTAGAAAACCAGGTTTTGTAAAATGTTTGTAATGTAAATTGAAATAACCATGTCAAAACAGATTTGTTTTATAAAACCTCGATACCATGAACCTTACTCAAAACATTTGTTTAAGCAAACCCAAATTGTAAATCGTTTTTGAAATAAAACTAGAATGCTTTATATTGTTAGAAAAACCTTGTAATATAACATTGTTTTGATAACCCTTGCCCAAGTGATCTAGATAACGCAACGGAATATAATGTGTTAAAAGCACTTATATATAGGAAGTACCAGCGGCGTATCCACCATGCTTTTAGCACATTACCCCCGCACCGTTACCTAATCACTTCCCTAATCCAATGGCTCATACAGTTTCAAATGGTTCCAACAGTACAAATAATTCACATAGATCAAACAGCTTCAAACGGGTCAAACAGTTCAAAATGTAAAATACTGTGTCCTTATGCTGGATGAACAAATGCAACAAAATGTAATATATGAAAATCAATATGCTAGCATGCTAAGTGAAAATACATAGCAAAATCTGATGAAATCATGTACTATATACGTACTAATGAACATAGTAAGTATATGATATAAAAACATGAAAAGCATGAAAGTAACAAGTAGGCATGTAACAACCCGCACTTTTGTGCGTTGTTACTACTCGTTATACTCGTTACGCCTAGCACCGGAGATTCGGATCATAATGTAACCATATCGTATATATATATCGCTATTCGAAGGATAATCGCATATTTTCGAAATACAATATCACTATACTACATTATTATCACACTAACACTCACGGAGGCATTGAGTGAGGACCTATTCTACCCTCCTCAGTGGCCGTGATGTGTCGAACGTAAACAATTAACGCTAACAAGGACCCTCGGGTGAGAGCTGTAGCTCCAGTCGTCATGACGATGATGACAATACAAGTAAACGGTACCCCGTCAGTCTTTGTGGAACTACGCGAAAAAACGTTCACGATGACATCACGAAAGGACCTATACTACCCTCGTTGATGGCCGTGAAACGTCGCTAATAATCGCATACTCGAATCGGAAACCGATTGTTAATTATCGAAACTTTGGATTATGGATATGTAAATACGACCCCTAGTGATATATATATATATAATAATAACAATATAATGATAATATAAATTAATTATGGAAGTACGCACTTCGAAAACTATCAAAACGACCAAAAACGGAGAAGTCCAACGCGTCAGGATAGCTATCCGGACGGATGGGCCATCCGGATGGATGGGCATGCGCACGGATGGGCCATCCGCATGCATGGGCCATCCGCACGGATGGGCCATCCGCACGGATGGGCCATCCGCACGGATGGGCTATCCGGGCCAAAACTCTTTTCTCCTCCTCTGTTGCCTATAAATACCATGTCACATCACTTGAACAGTGATGTGACAGCTCCTATTCAACCAAACACGCTCCAAGACCCTTTTCTCCCGATTCCTCGCGATTCCGGTAAGATTTCAACCTAAAACTTGTACTTCTACAATCTACACTCGATTCTACACCATTCTATCTTTCGAAACTCAAATTCTAACCGTGAAATCTGCGGATTTGAGGCGTTTTGAGGTGATGTCACCAAGAGTTCTTATGAACTTCAAGTTGGGGTCTCATTTCACTATAAATGACTTAGATCCGGGTGATTTCCACATGTTTTAATGACAAATCTCACCTAAATCTGTGCGATTTCGAGTTAACCAGGAAGAACCATCCCGAACGGCCAGATCTGATGGAACGGGGTGATTCCCGGCCGTTAGAATGAGTCGGAATTGACGGAACTTCAAGTGTTAGTGCGAAATTACACTACCCAAGTAAAAACGAACGTATTCTTTCTGTTAAACACTCGGAAACAGTGATCAGAGTGCGAACCAGACATGTCAGTCCGCACGGATGACATGTCAGTCCGCACGGATGACCCTAGTCCGCACGGATGACCCTAGTCCGCACGGATGACATGTCAGTCCGCACGGATGACATGTCAGTCCGCACGGATGACTCATCCGCACGCACAACTGTCATCCGCACGGATCATGTCATCCGCAAGCACTGTCATCAGAACGGATCATGTCAATCCGCACGCACCACTCACCCGCATGCACCACTCACCCGTACGCACACTCATCCGCACGCATCACATCCATCCGCACGTACCACCACATCATCCGCACGGATGACTTGTTATCCGGACGGATAACATGCCAATCCGCATGGATGAGAGCAATTTAACCTAATGAGTAACTTTTTCAAGGCAATCTTGCTTAACCGTACATCGTTTACTCTATTTCTTCAAGGATCAATACAGACATACTCGCAACCGACTCGAACAAGTTGTATTCTCGCTAAATACGCACTGTGAGTATACTTGACCCCTTTTTAATCGAATTTTGGGTGTAACATACGTTTCTAACAAATCGAACTTATCAAGCGAAATATTCAATCAATCGAATTATCACTTACGAATAACTGTTATGCATAGATATACGTAATGCTAGTTGCATATGTGCTAGGGCTTATACTCGCGACGTCCCACCACGACTAGTATAGTACTATTGCGCCCGACGGGGTCTAGTTATGCCATCGTACATTCGAGCATCGAGGACTTAGTTGGTAGTATCAGTTTTGTGAGTATATATGTCGTGTATTACGTTTATGCATGTGGAAATTCACAGCACTTTTAATCTATTATGCTATACTTATCAAACCTGTATACTCGCCAATACTTTTGTATTGACAAATATTTTAACGTATGTTGCAGGTTAGATCGCAGACTATATCAAATCAAGTTAGGGAGTCTAGAAACTCAACTAAAATCTAGGTTGTTGGATCTGTATTGTTCGAGAGGACAAGAAATCTGTGATAACTTATGTGATTGTATTATTTGTTAGTATGGGATAACGAATGCATTAAATATTATCGCAATATAGTTGTTATGGATTATCTTGAGCAATCTGATTCGCCCAGTGCTGCGCCCCGATGATTCCGCCATCGGTTGGGGTGTGACAGATTGGTATCAGAGCCATAACTATAGGGAATTAGGTCAGACTCGACCTAGTCCGGGTCGACGTCTTAGAAATTGACCTAGTCTATAGTCTAAGTACCAACAGGCCGACTCATACAAACCCGGTGGGGTTTGTATTGGGCTTACTTGATACTCTCGATCGAAATTGCTAAAAGCTACAACTTTGTGTGAACACCGCATACTACAACTTCACACGAAGAAGCCTTTCCTAAGGCTAAAATACTACTTAGCCTTTCCTAAGGCCGACACAATACACATGTTTTCGAAAATACTCGCATAACGAAACCGAGCGATCCAGTCGAGATCAGGTGTGAAAACCAAAAACTCTCGATAGGATTGCTCACTCAGCGCATTTTTCTAGCACGAGAACCTTTCATCGAGTTAGGAGTGACATCCACACCTCGACGAAAGCCTCCATTTCGAAATCTAGTGGAATTCACGAATTTATTTGAGGAGCATAGCCACAATCAGGAACGAAACTGTTAAGCCAAGGGTGAAACCCGTACCTTAATAAGTCGTCCCATCCTCTATAAACTGGTTTTCAAAAGCTCTCACCAAGGACTCGACTATCACGATAACTCGAGCCACGCGATGACTAGGAAGACGAATGCCATGAGCTGCATCCCAGTGGAAGCATGAAGTCCTCTAGGTCAACGCGCGTGCTCGAACTTGTTAGGTATAGTTGGGTTACCTTGGGTAGTCCACGCCTAAAACACCCAAGGCACTCTATCATCCGACCCGCCAATTTTACAATGATCGGAACTTATTTACGTATGGAAACTTTACGCTTTATCGATTTCTCGATGTAACGATCTTCACTCCCTACTTTATAAACACACAACTCGCACAGCCATCGCAATCTAAAACGAAATCCGAATGTTCGCAACAAAACTAATGCATAATCTATCGCATTCGCTCTCGTTTTCTCACTTCAACGCGACCTCGCTTGTTCTAAATCGACCTGTATGCGCGTGAATGCAAATTACATCTATATAAATATATATATATATATATGTATAAACAAACAAGTCATTGTGTGAGAACTTAGGAATTTCGTGTTTCCTATGTGGCTCCTATGTGATTCGTATTACCACTATAACTATCGTATCAAGTTTTGAACGCGCTCAATCGCATCGCAAAACTCAAAAATCATTATGATCGAATCTCATTCCTAGTCTCTTTCTGTCTAGATGCCTTCCCACAACTCTGCCTCGAGACGAGTAGCTTGGAGGAGAGCCAAACGAAGTGTCAATAAGAGGATCGCATCACTTGTGACTAAGGAAGTGAGTAAGCTTATTACTCGAATTACCGCTCAAGTGCACTCTCTCGGCAACTCTCGAGCCTCGGAAGACTCCAAGACGAAAGCGCCGCAATCTACTTTTCTCTACAAGCACTTCAAAGCCTGTGACCCGATGGAGTTCACGGGTGAAGGAGGTGCGACTCAACTACTCCAGTGGTTCGATTCTATCGAAGTTACCCTTCGCCAAAGCGGGTGTCCCGATAGTTTCCGTACTACTTGCGCTACCGGAGTATTTCAATCACGAGCACTCGACTGGTGGACCGCCGAACGTAACAAACGTGGGATCTCCGCAGCTTACGCTCTCTCTTGGAATGAGCTGAAAGAGCTTATGAAGAAAGAGTACTGCCCTCCTCACGAAATCCAGAAACTAGAAAACGAGTTTTGGGAAATCAAGCAAACCGAAGGTGACAATGCTGACTACACCGCAAGGTTCAAACAGCTTAGCATAATCTGCCCGAGTCAAGTTAACACTTCAGAAAAAGCCATTTTGAAGTACATTCGCGGCTTGCCTGAGTGCGTGGGTGATTTTGTCGAAGCTGCAAGACCTGCTACCATCGAAGAAGCCTATCGCTTAGCCGCAGAAATCAACAACAAACGACTCGTGGAAGGGTTTTTCTCCAAGAATCCTGTCAAACAAGCTCATCAAGCAATCGCCAGCAATCCTTCAGGCGAACATGTTGACGAATCTTCTGACAAAACTGCTAGCGATTCTTCTAATGAATCAGCTAACGATTCTTCTGACGGATCTGCTAACGATTCTTCGGACGGATCTGCTGCCAATTCTTCTGAAAAATCTTCTGACGGAACTCCCGACAAATCAGCCAATGACGCCGCAAGCGAGTCTTCAGACGAATCCTCCAACGACGACATCTCTTCGCAAAACACCGACGAACCCAGCCGTAAACGAAAGATTTCAAGCCCGAGCTCATCAACAACCGAACTGCTGCAACCGGAACCTCTTCGAACAGTTTCGATGTTTCCAAAACGAGCCTACACTGGAGCTCATCCTCAGTGTTACTCGTGTACCTATCATCATCCAGTTGGGGCTGACTGTCGCTATTGCAATAACTGCAACCGTTACGGTCACTTCACCCGCAACTGCTGCATCGAACCGTGAACTTGAGTACAACAACAACAACTCCAGCAAAAGTTTTCAGTATCAGACATCTAGCAAGCGTAGGATAAAGTTGTAATGATACGATTTTCGACGTTTATTTCTAAGCTTTGAACCTACTCTATTACTCAATGTTGCCATCGTATTCCCTTTCACTCTCTAATCGTCGCACTTAGACTAGATTCACACACATACTATATACTATATACTATATACTATATACTATATCACGAAATAATGTGTTTTACCCTCACTACACTCTTAGAACGAGGTACGATAAACGTGCAAGGAACGAATAATCGCGGGTGCACACGGGATTATTTGGGTCAGTGCACGGTGATCGTAGTGAATTCTAAAAGTGCCATAACGTTTTGACAAAAGGTGACACCAAAACACGGGATGAAAGTAGTAGGGGTCGGGCAAGGTGTGCTTTATCATACTACCGAAGTTCCGTGAAGAAAAGTGCCACGTGGAGTTGTACGTTATTAGACCTATATACTATGGTAATTATTTTCAACACACTACACTAAATCGCAAGGCGTAACAAACCGTGTCATTGCGAGACTTGACGTAAGTCTGCAAATGCAATGCAAGCGCCTCATCGATGGACTCTGGAGAGTCTACCTCGCAGGACAATTGCATCAACGCAAGACTAGTCGTAAGTCTATAGCGATCAATCTCATCAAACACACTAACGCTCACGATATTATCGGGTGAGGACCTATTCTACCCTCCTTGATAACCGTGATGCGTCGCAACGTAACGTTAAGCTTATTCGAAACAAACCCGACTAGTTGAAATCGCTTACCTTGTGTACCTCGCAATCTCTATCGCTTATTATGTGAATCTATATCGCCTGCTGTGTATCAATCTATCGCTGTACCGTTAGCTGTGATATTCGTGTTAAGTTAGCACGCATGACCTCGCTTCACGAGATGAAGCTCATATGGTTAAGGCAGGGTGTTTTAGCCATATCAGCGATTTTTCGTGGAAAAAGGCCATGTGGGGGTCTAATGTTAGTCAAACTCTGTGGTGTTAATCAATCAAAAATCAAACCGCATACCATCATCGCTTGCACGCAACAACTGCCGCTTATCGTAATTCGATTATCATCACCATCATTGCTAGTGTCGTGTTTGTATTACTCGTTTAATCACCTAATCGCTGATCGCCTATCGTGTATAATCTACCGCTTATCAACTCGCTGGATTAATCTATTCAATCCTGTCTTATGCTCGGTCCGACTTTCTACCGATTGGGCCGAGTAAACGCAATTCTATCCGAGTCATATCGGCACACCTGACACTGCCTCACGAAACGGAAATAATATGGACAAAGCATGGTGGATACGCCGCTGGTACTTCCTATATATAAGTGTTTTAAACATATTAACGAACTTCCGTGGGAAGGTGCCAAGTGGGGCGTGATGCTAAATCATTCTTTTCAAAAGGTTAAAACTGATTTTTATAAAACTTTTATTAAAACCATGGGACGAGTGAAATTCCTCACAATGTGGAGGTAACATCGAATCAGCTTAACTCCATATTCAAAGGGAGCTTCGTGAGTTCAATTTTTCCTTAAAACCTTTTTCAAGATAAAAAACAAGACTCTCAAAGGGAACCCATATCATAGGAGAGTTTTCGTAACCCTTGTTTTCATTTTCGAATTCCTTAAAATGTTAGATACTTAAACTTCTTTGCAACGTCGGTTAACATCGACTCTGTTGACTGCACGTTAAAAGGAAAATTTTCAAAGATTTTCATCCTAAATCCCTTTTTAATATCTAAAGCGAACGCTTCTTGTAACGTTGGTTAACGAACAACTCAGTTAACTCTACGTCATGAGAAACCTTTCAAATTACAATCGCATCGAACTAACGAGTTCTACACAAGACAAGGTACTTTGAAATGCCAACTCGTGGGATTAATACTTTCGTCTTTACGTCGCCTTCTCGCTACCGCAGTCGATCTCTCTTATCCGAAACGTTCTCGCTGTCAACTTACGGTCAAATCACTCGCTGTATCGCTACTTATACAAGATCAACTCTTAGAAGTTTACCTATTGGATAAATTTCGGGACGAAATTTCCTAAAGTAGGGGAGACTGTAACAACCCGCACTTTTGTGCGTTGTTACTACTCGTTACGCCTAGCACCGGAGATTCGGATCATAATGTAACCATATCGTATATATATATCGCTATTCGAAGGATAATCGTATATTTTCGAAATACAATATCACTATACTACATTATTATCACACTAACACTCTCGGAGGCATTGAGTGAGGACCTATTCTACCCTCCTCAGTGGCCGTGATGTGTCGAACGTAAACAATTAACGCTAACAAGGACCCTCAGGTGAGTGCTGTAGCTCCAGTCGTCATGACGATGATGACAATACAAGTAAACGGTACCCCGTCAGTCTTTGTGGCACTACGCGAAATAACGTTCACGATGACATCACGAATGGACCTATACTACCCTCGTTGATGGCCGTGAAACGTCGCTAATAATCGCATACTCGAATCGGAAACCGATTGTTAATTATCGAAACTTTGGATTATGGATATGTAAATACGACCCCTAGTGATATATATATATATATATATATATATATATATATATATATATATATAATAATAACAATATAATGATAATATAAATTAATTATGGAAGTACGCACTTCGAAAACCATCAAAACGACCAAAAACGGAGAAGTCCAACGCGTCAGGATAGCTATCCGGACGGATGGGCCATCCGGACGGATGGGCATACGCACGGATGGGCCATCCGCACGCATGGGCCATCCGCACGGATGGGCCATCCGCACGGATGGGCTATCCGGGCCAAAACTCTTTTCTCCTCCTCTGTTGCCTATAAATACCATGTCACATCACTTGAACAGTGATGTGACAGCTCCTATTCAACCAAACACGCTCCAAGACCCTTTTCTCCCGATTCCTCGCGATTCCGGTAAGATTTCAACCTAAAACTTGTACTTCTACAATCTACACTCGATTCTACACCATTCTATCTTTCGAAACTCAAATTCTAACCGTGAAATCTGCGGATTTGAGGCATTTTGAGGTGATGTCACCAAGAGTTCTTATGAACTTCAAGTTGGGGTCTCATTTCACTATAAACGACTTAGATCCGGGTGATTTCCACATGTTTTAATGACAAATCTCACCTAAATCTGTGCGATTTCGAGTTAACCAGGAAGAACCATCCCGAACGGCCAGATCTGATGGAATGGGGTGATTCCCGGCCGTTAGAATGAGTCGGAATTGACGGAACTTCAAGTGTTAGTGCGAAATTACACTACCCAAGTAAAAGCGAACGTATTCTTTCCGTTAAACACTCGGAAACAGTGATCAGAGTGCGAACCAGACATGTCAGTCCGCACGGATGACTCATCCGCACACACAACTGTCATCCGCACGCACTGTCATCCGCACGGATCATGTCAATCCGCACGCACCACTCACCCATACGCACACTCATCCGCACGCATCACATCCATCCGCACGTACCACCACATCATCCGCACGAATGAGAGCAATTCAACCTAATGAGTAACTTTTTCAAGGCAATCTTGCTTAACCGTACATCGTTTACTCTATTTCTTCAAGGATCAATACAGACATACTCGCAACCGACTCGAACAAGTTGTATTCTCGCTAAATACGCACTGTGAGTATACTTGACCCCTTTTTAATCGAATTTTGGGTGTAACATACGTTTCTAACAAATCGAACTTATCAAGCGAAATATTCAAACAATCGAATTATCACTTGCGAATAACTGTTATGCATAGATATACGTAATGCTAGTTGCATATGTGCTAGGGCTTATACTCGCGACGTCCCACCATGACTAGTATAGTACTATTGCGCCCGACGGGGTCTAGTTATGCCATCGTACATTCGAGCATCGAGGACTTAGTTGGTAGTATCAGTTTTGTGAGTATATATGTCGTGTATTACGTTTATGCATCTGGAAATTCGCAGCACTTTTAATCTATTATGCTATACTTATCAAACATGTATACTCGCCAATACTTTTGTATTGACAAATATTTTAACATATGTTGTAGGTTAGATCGCAGACTATATCAAATCAAGCTAGGGAGTCTAGAAACTCAACTAAAATCTAGGTTGTTGGATCTGTATTGTTCGAGAGGACAAGAAATCTGTGATAACTTATGTGATTGTATTATTTGTTAGTATGGGATAACGAATGCATTAAATATTATCGCAATATAGTTGTTATGGATTATCTTGAGCAATCTGATTCGCCCAGTGCCGCGCCCCGATGATTCCGCCATCGGTTGGGGTGTGACAAGGCACATGTGTTTCACCCCAAAACAGTTTGAAAACAGTAAAAGAGGGGACTATGTACTCACTTGATGATGCTTAGAAGTCTTGAACAACAACCAAGCAAAGCTAGTGGGATCACGGAAATCAAACGACACCTAATATAGGTAACTACATTAATAACCGGACCTAAATCGGGAGATCGGATAAGATGAGGTTTCGTAAACCAAATGAGTATTAGAACTCATATGACATGGTTTAACAAAGCCTACATACTAAATCGAAACCTAACCTAAGTGCTTATAACCCATTACGACCCGTTTAGGTAGCTTACGCTACTTTAATGCGTCGTTCGCGCAAAGCGCGTTCGGACCGCCTAACTAGTCCTATGACAGGTATTATATGCCTAAACATGTTTGAATATGTTGCATAATCAGTTAAGTGAAAAAAGTTTGAGTTACATATGCTTAAATACCAATTATGCATGAAAAGGTCATTTTACCTAAGGCATATAAACTACCTATCATACAACTACTTAAACGAAGTGACCATAAGGTATAACCTCAGAAGGTTATTCCCTATACAACTATGGTCACTAAACATGCTTGGTCGGATCCTAATGATCGACCAAACGGGTGGGTTCGAAAGTCTAAGCGGTTGTTTAGACCGCTTATCTTACGACCCTATACAAGCACTAATTTAAAAGTGACAAGTTTAACATGTTAAAACATGTTTAATAAGGTTTGAAAACAAGTTTGATATCAAAACAAACGGTTTTGATACCCAAGAATAGTTTGGTTGCAAAATACGCATAAACGCGTATTTTGACCGAAACTATGATTCGTCACTAAGCCTAAATAACGTGGTAATTATTAGGTATAGTCACAAAGGACTATGACCATCGTGATTACACTCACGTTGCGAAGTTCAAACGAACTTCGTGTTGACCATAAACTGGTCAAAGTAGAAAGTCAAACACAGTTTGACTTTCACGCTTAAAAACGCGAAAAAGAACGAAAGAAACTTACAACGGGTCCAAGCTAGGAAGAACTTGATCTAAAAATTCTCAGGTATGAAGTGTTAGAACTCCAACTTAGAGAATGAAATCAGATCAAGTGATTTGCAAATGAAAATCATGGGGTTAGTATAGTTTTCGGGCCACCGTTAGGATCGTTCATCGAAAAACGAGCTTCGATCTGATCCTTACATGTGTGCCCATGGTTTTAGAATACCATGGGTGCCCTAAAATAGCCCATAGATTTGCTAAAAACCATTTGCAAACCCAAAAACCCAGCTGCTGATTTGAAATCAGCTATTTTGCTGAACTAGGGGGCTCTCGCACTCCGCGTAGGCTAAGGCCTGATCTTACGCGGCCCGCCACCTAGTCCCATATCAGCAGAAGTTTGGCATATTTACAGAAACATTCCCTGCATGCTTAAAAGGCCCTTTTTGACACGTTTAAGGCCCGTTAACCTCATTTCAAGGCTCCAAAATGAATTTAAAGCATAGGGAACATGAAACATGCTCAAAAACATCTCGGATGTCGGTTCGTTTGGTCGTACAGTTGCGTTGTTCGGTTAATTACGGCGAAACACGAACGGACGCGAAAAACGATCCAAATTATGCGACGAATGGAATTTTATCATGCCAAACACTAAAATAAAATATTTTAATTCTTACATAAATTTTTGGATGCCCGGATATATTCAGAACATAAGATATGTGCGAAAATGCAAACTTATGCACTTTTTGACGCTGTTAGTCCCTGTTTGACCAAAAAGTTTATTTTTGCGCACCAAACACCTCAAAGCCTAATTATAAGCTATGTAAAGGATATTTAGGGCATATTTAACCTATGATCTAGTTTCGGAATGTTCGTCACAGTACGAATCGGCATACTTTCACAGTTTGTCGAAATTAGTCCCTATGATCGAATAAACTTGATTTCGGCATACCAAACCCACCAAAACTTATTTCTAAGTTATGTAAAGGTTATTTAAGGTATGTTAACCCTATGTCACTGTTCCGGAGTGTTTGTTTCATTAAATTGGTTATATTTACGCAACAGTTCGCGTATAACCTTCCAGAAAGCGATTTAAAGCTCGAAATCGAACAAGAATTGATATGTGCACATGATACACATATTTATACAAATCCCAAGTATGAAACACAATATTTCATTAATTTGGTATTTGTTTGGTTGTCACAGAGGCACAGGTGTCACACGTAGTTACTTATATTAGGTGCCGATTGATTTCCGTGATCCCTCTAGCTTTGCTTGGTTGTTATTCAAGACTTCTACGCATTCTCATGTGAGTACATAGTTCCCCTATTTTACTGTTTTCGATTTTTTTGGGGTGATTCATATGTGTTAAATTATTTCGATGTTTTTAACGATGGTTTCAAAAAATGATTAAAATGGTTTATATTAAATTAATAACGATTTCGATAATGTGAACAAACTTGTTGGGCGTATTACATATCGAATAACATTCATTAGTTTTGGCCGAACTGACCAGTATTAGGTTATGGTACCATAGGATCTTACAAATCCCGTTATCAGACTGCACCCATGGTTATGTGTGGGGGTTATGTGGGTAACGACTGAATCTGTGATTGTTAACTTACCCTTTGGTGGTTTGTTAATACGAGAAGCGATAGGCGAGTTGCGAAGGTTTGGATGTTATTAGCGAGACGACCAAAAGTAGTTTTCACAATTAAAACAAGAATGATTTAAACGATTTAAACGATTTTGGAACAATTTAAACGAGTTAAACGAGTTGAACAAACGATTGGTTTTTGGTTAGTGTTTAGATAACGAGACGGGTGTAATGTGATGAAAACATGGTAGATACGCCGCTGGTACTTCTTATATATAAGTGTTTTCATCATATTACATACCGTGGCGTTATTCAGTTCACTTGGGTAAATGATTTTGAAACGATGTCATACAACGATGTTTTCTAAATAATATAAACCATACGAGTTTTATTAACGAGATGATTTAAAATTTGGTTTTCTTAAATAAATGTTTTGGGTTAAGAATCATGGCTACGAGATTTTATAAGTTATAACCATCTTGATTTGAGTTGGTTAATTATGTTGCAATACTATACACTTTTCAAAACAAGGTTTTTACTTTTGACTCTTGTAGTCTAATGAGGTATTGCAACATGTAAACTAGCCATGAATCCGACACTCTCATAAAATCTATGTGCTCGCCAGCATTTCTTTGTTGACTTTGTTTTTACATATGTTTCAGGTTTTGATTGAATGATGTAGATTGCTAGGATGCAAGCTCACTTAGGACTGGACGAGGCCTTAGTGACTTAATAACAATAATAGACTATGTATAACTTGTTTGTTTAAATTTCAAGACAATGTAAATGGTTAATCTTTAAATAAAACAAAACTTCAAATTTCCGTGTGTTATGTAACAATGATTCTGTTACAACTCTCCCCGACGTTTCCGCCGCGGTTTTGTTGTTTTAACGCGGTCGGGGTATGACAGAAGAGTTGGTATCAAAGCTCATGGTTATAGGGAATTAGGTTATTAGTAATGCTTTGACCTAGTCTATAACCTTCCTAGGACCCTAACACAAGATTCTTGTTTTTAGATCTTAAAACAATACCGTCACTTATCTTTAAGTGACAACCACAACAAGAACATAAATTTCAAATCCGCTTTGAAAACTAATCATCTGTTCTAGGATGATTTATTATAAGGTTTTGAACCTTCAAAGTTTTCAAAATCTCGTCAAAGTTTGGGTCTTATAGTGTGAACACGTGCAATCTGGAAGAGTGGATGCCTGTATCCCGAGTTTTCTGTCTAAGGCTAGAGTGTTCGTACAAATCCACATAATTGGACCAGTCACTCTTACCTGGGAACTCTTGGGGTGAGTGTCCACTTATAGGCTAAAGCATGTCTTCGCGATACATTAATATGACTCATTTACTTTGATTAATCACCGTCTCATTTGTTTGCCTTTGGTAACAAACAAACGATCACAATTTTTATGCGTTGTCATTCTGTTTTGATTATCCGATAAGATTTCACTTGTTTCTTCCTATGTCTTCCATTTCCTCTAGAATGTCTCTTCATCGCAGCGACACTCAGATGTCCGAGAAGGCTACCAAAATTGCCCAACGAATAGGCGTAGTAATCCAGAAGACTGCTGAATTAGCTGTCGCCATGTCTCGTCTCAATGATGAAGCCACCCAAGAAGCATCAAAGGAAGCAGAAGCCAAGCCTTCAAAAAGGTCAAAGAAGCATAAAACCTCAAAGAATCCTCCAGCCGTTGCACCAAATAAAGCGGAGCCTAGCCAGGTGGCAGCACCACCAGCCAAGAAGCCGTACTTGGGAAGTGCTCCTTGGTGCAATCAATGCAACCTTCATCATCCGAATCAGATACCCTGTCGCAAATGTACCCACTATGGACGATGGGGACATTTGGTTAATGTGTGCCGCTTTGCTATCCAAAACAAAGCTGTTGAAAATCTTGCTGCTGCTCAACCTCCTGCAATGGAACCTTATGCCGGTACTGCGCCGATGTGCAACAAATGTAATGCACCTCACCTAGCTTACCTACAGTGTCGTCTGTGTGCATCATGTGGGCGACTCGGTCACCTGGCAAATGCTTGTCGAATCAACCCAAGCCAAGGTGGTCCAAACCAACCCCAAGACAACCTTGCTCAAGCTCGTTTTCCTCCTAGTACTTGCTACATCTATGGCGAGACGGGTTATTCCAGTATCAAATGATCAGAGCTTGTCAATGAAAATCCGACACATGAATTAGCATCTGGCTGATTAGAAGACGTTGCTGCTTTGAATTAGTTTAAATCTTATGCTTTTGTTTCTTTTGGTTTCTTGAAATGTGAAACAATATGTTTGGTTTATAAATAAATCATTGTTCACAATTCTGTTGTACAAGTGTAGTTACATGTGTGTATGGCATACCCCTACGATACCTACACCAAAGAACTATGTTCTTTACAAAATAAACTACTCTTGTAGTTCTCCCATTCATGTGATCGCTCATGATTTTCTCGAAAATTCTAAATACTCGTTTCATTCTCAGAAACGAAGTACAGAATATAAGTGACATTTTGAGTAATCACTTTAAATCCTTGGTTAGATAACTAAGGGTATTCTTCGATTTCGTACCCATATCATTTCATTCTAGTTTTTATAACAACATGCATAGTATATATTTTTCAAAAAAACCTTCATGATTTCAAAACATTTCATATAGTTTGAAAACCATTTTTAAATATATCAAGTGCATGATTTCAAAAGCATCATCCATGTTTTCAAAAACCTTATACATAATTTCAAAATTCATCTCACGTGATTTTAAAACAATTTATAAACATATTTACCTAATACATCTACCGTATGATTTCAAAAGTATTACGTAAGGTTTCAAAAACATTTTTGAAAACCCCCATGCATAGTTTTCAAAAAAAAAAACATTCTGCTCGTATGTTGATTTAACATACGTAGTACCCAACCTCCGAATTTCGCTTCATATGTCGCCTTGGCATATCTAGCGCCTCAACTCCATGAACATTCTACCTCATGTGTCGACTTAAGCATGTCTAGTGCAAGGTTTCGAAGCGTCTCCCGCTCTTCGAATTCCAAAATCCATATAGGATCTTCTTATCTTCACGATTAGATCCTTGTGGATGATTATCGTTTAAATCGGAGTCCTTAATTAAATTCCTTGTATGCCTTAATACGTACATTATGATTCAATTAGGACAAAGCTGAATTCCTATTAAGATCTTCCTATCTTCATAGTTAGATTCTTGGAAATGTTTAAAGTGCCAAATGAAATCCACGGATTAGATTCCTGGTGTGCTTTAAATACTCGTGTTCAAGTTAACAAACAAATTAATAAAATGATAACAAATTAAAGATCAAGTTAAACAATTATGTGATTTCGTGATTATGTTTTATGTGTTATATTTTTGTGTAATCTGATCTTTCGTTATCCAAATCCTCGTAGAATCTTCCATATCTTCATATGAGGGATTCATGGTAGGATATCCAAAGGTACTACCTTAAATCCTTAATGTGCTTCTACGTAATAGTTAAGACCCTTGGATTATATAGTACCATTCCATAATTCAAAAGAGACCCTTTGGGTGGTCTAATTAAAAAGATTGATTCAGAATCTGGTTAAGAATGACATGTGATGATATAGCTGAAAAGACTCCTTGGTGGTCTATTTAAAGAGATTATTTATTGATTTAA
Organism: Helianthus tuberosus; assembly: GCA_030545235.1. NCBI lineage: Eukaryota > Viridiplantae > Streptophyta > Magnoliopsida > Asterales > Asteraceae > Helianthus > Helianthus tuberosus. Next base: position 30,125 of record JARYGA010013165.1, read on the forward strand.
TTAAAAGGACCCTATGGTGGTCTAGTCACAATCATCACAGGTTTATTCATTTGGTTTTCTTCCCCTACACATTATAAAATGCACTGTGTGGACTATGCAAGGAATTACGTAATTATGGATGCATACATAATTATGAAATTCAGTGCACGGGAACCACAATAAGATTTATCATGTTTAAGAACCGATAGTGGCAACAATAACGAAACGTGAACAATGTAATGGAGGTACGGTGGACGCACCAATGGCGCTTCATTTACTTGTATATAAGTGTCCCTCTTACATTGCAAGCATGATGTTATTTAAAGTTACTAGAAATTCAGAACCCTAACCAATGTTGTTTTATCTTTTCGACTTCAAGTTTTGAGCTCTCACAAGTTTCCTCTAAATAAATTTCGGGATGAAATTTCCTGAAGTAGGGGAGACTGTGACATCTGTGCCTCCACAGCCATCAAACAAATACCAAACCAATGAAATATTTTGTTTCATACTTGGGATTTGTATAAATATGTGTATCATTTGCACATATCAATTCTTGTTCGATTTCAAGCTCTAAATCGCTTTCTGGAAAGTTATACGCGAACTGATGCGTAAACGTAATCAGTTTAATGCGAAAAACACTCCAGAATAGTGACATGGGCTTAACATACATTAAATAACCTTTACATAACTTAGAAATAAGTTTTGGAAGGTTTGGTGTGTCGAAATCTAGTTTATTCGCTTACAGGGACTAATTTCGACAAACTGCGAAAGTATGCCGAATCGTACTGTAACAAACATTCCAGAACTTGATCATAAGTTAAACATACCCTAAATATCCTGTATATAGCTTAGAAATAGGCTTTGAGGGGTTCGGTGTGCTCAAATAAACTTTTTGGTCAATCAGGGACTAAAAGGGTCAAAAAGTGCATAAGTTTGCATTTTCACACATATCTTACGTTCTGAATATATCCGGACATCCAAAAACTTATGTAACCATTAAAACATTTTATTTTAGTGATTGGCATGATAAAATTCCATTCGTCGCGCAATTTGGATCGTTTTTGCGTTCGTTACGACTTCCGTCGTAATTAACCAAATAACGCAACCGTACGACCAAACGAACCGACATCTGAGATGTTTTTGAGCATATTTCATGTTCCCTATACTTTAAATTCATTTTAGAGCCTTGAAATGGGGTTAACAGGGCTTAAACGTGTCAAAAATGCATCAAAAACCAAGTTTTGGGCATTCAGGGACTAAAATTGTAAATCTGTGAAACTTGCTAGGCCTGGGGCGTAAGCCTAAGCTTATTCTTATGCGGCCCGCGTCAGACCTTCAGCACAGAAACATTGAATCTGGTCTTTGAGCCTGTTTTGACGGTTTTAACCCCTGATTTTGGATGTTATGGGCTAGATTTTGATGGTTTTTATATACCCCTTATATTTTAAAACCTTGTGCCCACATGTATGGCCAAGATCGAAGCACGATTTACGAGAAACGATCCTAACGGTTGTGGGATTTCTATAAATACCCAAGCTTTCTCATTTTTGTAACTCACACTTGATTCATTTCTAATCTAAGTTGGGGTTTAAACACTTCATACCTGAGCAAATTGGATCAAGATCTTCCTAGCTTGGACTATTTGTAAGTTTCTTTCGTGCTTTTATCATTTTTCAAGCGTAAAAGTCAAACAGTGTTTGACTTTCTACTTTGACCACAAGTTAGTCAACACGAAGTTCGTTTGAACTTCGCAACGTGAGCGTAATCACGATGGTCATAGTCCTTTGTGACTATACCTACTGATTACCACGTTATTTAGGTATAGTGACGAGTCATAGTTTCGGTCAAAATATGCGTTTATGCGTATTTTGCAACCAAACTATTCTTGGGTATCAAAACCCTTTGTTTTGATATAAAACTTGTTTTCTAACTTCGTTAAACATGCTTTAACATGTTTAACTCATCACTTTTAGTTTAGTGCTTATATTGGGTCGTAAGATAAGCAGTCTAAACAACCGCTTAGACTTTCAAACCCGAAACGTTTGGTCAATCATTAGGATCCAACCAAACATATTTTGTGACCATAGTTGTATAGGGAATAACCTTTCGAGGTTATACCTTATGGTCACTTCGTTTAGTTAGTTGTATGATAGGTAGTTTATATGACTTAGGAAAATGACCAAAATGCCCTTTTTACGCATAAATTCATCTTAAGCATATGTAACTTAAATTTTTATATCTAAACTGATTAGGTAACATTATTAGACATATTAAAGCATTTAATACTTATCCTAGGACTAGTTAGGCGGTCCGAACGCGTTTTACGCGAACGACGCGTTAAAGTAGCGTAAGCTACCTAAACGCGTCGTAATGGGTCGTAAGCACTTAGAATAGGTTTCGATTTAGAATGTAGGCTTTGTTAAACCATATCATATGAGTTCCAATAATCATTTGGTTTATGAGACCTCATTCTATCCGATTTTCCGATTTAGGTCCGGTTTATTAACATAGTTACTTATATTAGGTGCCGATTGATTTCCGTGATCCCTCTAGCTTTGCTTGGTTGTTATTCAAGACTTCTAAGCATTCTCATGTGAGTACATAGTTCCCCTATTTTACTATTTTCGATTGTTTTTGGGTGATTCATATGTGTTAAATGATTTCGATGTTTTGAACGATGGTTTCAAAAATGATTAAAATGGTTTATATTAAATTAATAACGATTTTGATAATGTGAACAAACTTGTTGGGCGTAATTACACAACAAATAACATTCATTAGTTTTGGCCGAACCGACCAGTATTAGGTTATGGTACCATAGGATCTGACAAATCCCATTATCAGACTGCACCCATGGTTATGTGTGGGGGTTATGTGGGTAACGACTGAATCTGTGATTGTTAACTTACCCTTTGGTGGTTTGTTAATACGAGAAGCGATAAGCGAGTTGCGAAGGTTTGGATGTTATTAGCGAGACGACCAAATGTAGTTTTCACAATTAAAACAATAATGATTTAAACGATTTAAACGAGTTAAACGATTTTGGAACAATTTAAACGAGTTAAACGAATTGAACAAACGATTGGTTTTTTGTTACTGTTTAGATAACGGGACGGGTGTAATGTGATGAAAACATGGTAGATACACCACTGGTACTTCTTATATATAAGTGTTTTCATCATATTACATACCGTGGCATTATTTAGTTCACTTGGGTAAACGATTTTGAAACGATGTCACACAACGATGTTTTTCTAAATAATATAAACCATACGAGTTTTATTAACGAGATGATTTAAAATTTGGTTTTCTTAAATAAATGTTTTGGGTTAAGAATCATGGCTACGAGATTTTGTAAGTTATAACCATCTTGATTTGAGTTGGTTAATTATGTTGCAATACTATACACTTTTCAAAACAAGGTTTTTACTTTTGACTCTTGTAGTCTAATGAGGTATTGCAACATGTAAACTAGCCATGAATCCGACACTCTCATAAAACCAATGTGCTCTCTAGCATTTCTTTGTTGACTTTGTTTTTACATATGTTTCATGTGTTGATTGAATGATGTTGATTGCTAGGATGCAAGCTCACTTAGGACTGGACGAGGCCTTAGTGACTTAATAACAATAATAGACTATGTGTAACTTGTTTGTTTAAATTTACAAGACAATGTAAATGGTTAATCTTTAAATAAAACAAAACTTCAAATTTCCGTTTGTTATGAAACATTGATTCTGTTACAACACTCCCCGACGTTTCCGCCGCGGTTTCGTTGTTTTAACGCGGTCGGGGTGTGACACCGGATGGACTCCATCCGTCTGGATGGACTATTACAACATACAAAACCTATGTTTCGGTACGGATATCATTCTAAACATACAATAAACATTATAAAGACACAAAGCAAGATAAACTAAAACTCAATACAAGACAGAAGCTACAGACATAGTGCATTCACAGACTCCCCCTTGGATGTAGCTGTAGTCGTCTTCCCCTTCCCATTGTATCTTTTCTCTCTGTTTCCTTTTCCTTTCTTCTTCTCTCTGTGCCAGCTTCTCTTTATGCTCGAATCTTTCCTTCATTATCCACCATTCACGATACTCTTTAATACTGACATGACTATGTCGTCCCGATCAGTCAAAAACCCAACTAAACCTAGGTAGCTAGGGTAAGTCGGGTATCGAATCAACGAAGAGCATGTGGTCAGTATCGCATGACCTATTCGACTAGTTAGACTATTTACAAAAATGTATAATGTGATTCTGAAGATTGCTAATTTTTTTATAAGTTTATTTGGTTGGAAAATAAATCGGAGTGACCCGACAATTGGTATTATCTAAAACACTTGTGATTAACTAAAATTGCAACTAAATTACTAAATGATTAAAACAAGAAATTAGAGACAAGTTCCACACCCGGTTCGATTATTGCAAGACCTAGGGTTCCTACATGTTTTAACTTGATTCAATTGCATATAGTGATTAACGTATTATTATCACGAAGCTTAGGTGCCAATTGCTATCGACGTCATAGACAACGGACCGTAATGCACTTCGTTACCTCGGACATGTAAATCCTAACCTACGATAAGGCATAAGTGCACAAATTCATTTCGTAAAGTCAAATTTTATAATCATTCGACAATTCACAAATTCAATTCAAATGCACGACAATTATCAAAGGTTTCAAATACTAAACAATTTGTCACAAAATCAAATGAAAATACAAAAGCATAAACCCTAGAAATTCTTACAGCAATCTATACCGGGGTGAAACTGAAGAGACTAGCTGTTCATGGTCGAAGAGGCGCGATCACCGGAGGACGAACACGAACACGGAGCCATAACCTTGAGCCTTGAGGAGTGGTGGAGGTTTGGGTTTGAAGGTTTGATGGAGAATGATTGAAGATGATGGAAATGGTGATTGTGGAATGGATTAGGGTTCTAGGTTAGAGGTGAATGGTAGGTGGTGTTAGAGATGATTGGGAATGATAGAGATGATAGATTATGGCTCCAAGAAGTGATTTCAAACTCAATTCCAAGTGTAACTCCTGAAATGGGTCAAAAAAAGCTTTAAAACTCGTCACCAACCAAGAAAACCACAAAAATCTCGTTTTGCATCAGGAGGTGGCGTCGCCTACGCCCCTGGTGGCGTAGGCTATGCCTCACAGAAAACCCATTTTTCTGTTTTTGTGTTCCTCGCTTCCGATTGACCCGTTTCGCGTTCTGGTGGTCCATTTTTCGTCCCGATAGTCCGTAAAGCTCCCGAATAGCTCCTTAAACTTCATCAAACCTGCAAAACACAATTTTAATTAAAAGTAGGCTATTTGGAATTAAAACCCATGTAAAAATATCAAATTACACCAATACGAACACCTTTTTTCGACCACGTATCACATCCCCACACTTGTCGTTTGCTTGCCCTCAAGCAAATCTGTCTTTCACTTTCACGTGGGTCGAACGAGAAACACACTCCCCATTCCCGAGACAAAGGTCAAGGTCTAATGTCATGCTCAGTTCAAACTTTTTTTTACAATTTTCGACACATTTAGCAATAAATGATCAATCATGTAAAAGTGGTTATCCAAGATTAACCCGCCCTTGAAACTCACACTTCATGCGTATCCCTCACAATGTTCACTCCACTCGGTTTACAAGTTGGCTAATTTTCATGATGTATTAGCACTTTTAAAAAGTAATCACTCAAAACCGATTAGAACACATACCTGCATAGGCTTGCAACTCAATCATTCTCCACCACCGAACACAAATACTAAGCACAAGTCAAAATGTCTTTGTAAGGGTTGTAACGGGGCTAGGCTAAGGGTAGGAAGTAGGATATTTAAAGTGGCTAAGGTGATGAAAATTCGATTTTTATTACAAACCACTAAACTAAAAAAATTCAATATAAACATCAACTATGAGGCAACACCTTTCGCCTTTTATTCAACAACTACTAACACATCTTTTTGTGTTTTTTTTTCTCAACGTTTTCTCATTTTTTTTCTTTTTTTTCTTAACATTTTCTGAATTTTTGCTTTTTTATATATGAATAAATCATAACTATACAAACTTAACTCCTATAATCGAATCTTCATCACACGGGTTTAAAAAGAAAAAGCTTACGGTTATGGGCTAAATGGGTCGTCAAACGAAAGGTTTAGGCTCAAAGTTGGCTACTAAGGGATAAATTTTTGGGTAAGGATATATAAATGGTGTAAAAGGAAAAGGTTTACCTAATGCCTTAATCATTCTTGTGCTTGTATTCGGTCTATGGTCTCAAACGTATCAAAAGATGCAAGTTCTACAATACATGACTAATGGTCCACTCAAACAAAGAAATATGTGTATATATAATGTATACAAGTGGCTCAAAATCTCACGTATAAGGGTATGGAATATGATATACATGAATTGCAAGTTTCTTAGGTGAATTACTCCCAAATAACCATCCGCTAAATACCCATCATTCTATTAACTTGAACTTGACCATGACAAAAGACCAAATGGGTTGTGTCATCCCTCGTTAACTTAGTTACTTGTGCTTTTTAGATCGCTTCAAACAAAGACATTTTTTGAAAAATTTTTGAAAATTTTCCCCCATGGTAAACATTATCCTCAATGTCTAGTGTTTAAATGAACGGGTCAAAAATCGAAAAACTTTTACTCCCCCATCCCCACACTTGAGGTAAACATCGTCCTCAATGTGTAAGAACTAGAGTTTTTAAAACACACAAGGGATGTGACACGGCTAACCTCCCCAAAATTTCACCACAGAAAATAAAATACAATTTACAATCCACTTATTTGCTAACTAAAAATCAAAAGTAAAAAGAAACGTATGCACCTGATTTTTGAGCTCATTCCTCGTGTGCTCTTCTTCTCTTCAAGAAAGCGATCGTCCCACGAACATAATGTATCTACAAATCTTAACCCTTGTGTAGAAGCATGCTTCTCACAACCATTAAAATTTATTAGCTACCTAGTTCTACCACTTTTATGAAAATATTACCAAGTCATACGTTAATTCACTTTGATTTATGTGGAAAAATAATTTACAATAACAACAAACCTAACTCACTTTCGTAGGAATCACGGTTGCATTTAGCTTATGCAACAAGCCCTTTTAAACCACCCGATAGCTCGGGAGGACGAGTAGGTCTCGTGAGGGTTATATAGGGAACACACCCACAACATTCATTTAACTAAGAAAATAAAATAAAACAAAAATAATACAAACTCTACAACAATCATACCTGATTTGCCTCTCATGGTGGTCGAAGTGCACATTTGCCTACCGAGTTTCCAACATACGCTCGATAGTTGGCATGCCGGATCCATTCTCTTTTTATTTTACTCGGCATGCGTATTAAACTACCTTGGGGTCGTTTCTTGACGAATTGTCCAATGTCTTGCAAGGCCACCCTTCGAATCCTTATACCCAAACCCGCATCCCCAACTTAGTTGGTTGGAGTGATAAGTTTGGGAGAAGGAGAGATATGACTTTGAGCTTCATTTGACTCTGACCCGTCTTGCGGTGTTACGTCTTCCACCCGGTTCAAACATTCAATTACTTGCTCCGGAAGTTCCATAACCTCTTCCACCACATCACCATCCACCATTGCACCATTATCCAAAACCACTTGGTCGCTTTAATTTGGGCTATTTCCTCCGCTAATTGACCCACTTGCATCACCAATACTTCATGGGCTTTATCTCTCACTTCATTCACTTTCTTCATATCTTTGATATCTTCTTGATATCCTTTCACCATATTTATGAGAGAATCAAGCTTGGAATGCATTGAATCTT
>JARYGA010013166.1:0-46067 GCA_030545235.1 Helianthus tuberosus
ACATAGGGTATTAAGGTTTGCATAATATAACTTTCACCACCATCAACAACCACCCACCACCACCATCAACAACCACTACCACTATCAGCCACCACCACCATCAACAATCACCACCGTCAGCCGCCACCACCACCCCACAACCACTACCACCAGCCGTCATGGTGGTGACTGTTGATGGTGGTTGTGGCGGCTGATGGTGGTGGTTGTTGTTGTTGATGGTGGTGGTGGTGACTGATGGTGGTGGATGGTGGTGGTAGGTGACGGTGATGGAAGTGGTGGCTAATTGTGGTGGTGGTGAAAGTTAGGATTATTAAAATATAATAATTAGGTTTGTGCCACATAACTAACCACATCAGCCAATAATTAGGTTTGTGCCACGTTAGAAAAAGGATCTATGGGGTCAAATTCGTACAATTTGGGAATGTTAGACGGATTTTTTTAAGTTGAGACTCTTGTAGACCGGTGAGTGGGTGAAAGTTATGATTATTAAAATCCAAATAATGTTTTGTGGAAAAATTGTCGCAAGTTGCGACAACTTTGCCACAATTTTAGATTTTTTAGTCTGTAAAATTGTTTTTTCTATTGTATGAACAAATAACATGAGTTATCAAATAAAAAGATAATAATGTTTTGTGGGAAAAATGTGGCAAGCTGCGACAACTTTGCCACAAATTTTCATATTTTAGTTTTTTAAAATGTTTATTTTTATCGTACTAACAATTAACATTTAAAGAGCCTTTGGCCTAGTTGTATCAAAGTGTTGGATAAGGCTTTTCCTTCTCATATGAAAGAGGGTTCGAATCCCATTGACAAAAATTAAGCCGCTAAAAAATAGTTAATAAAAATTGATAAATAATATAACTAAATTTCGTGGGAAAATCGTTGGAAGTTGCTACAAATTTGCCACTGTTTTTTTTTTTTTAGTTTTATAAATTGCACTAACTACTAATAAAAGTTAATAAATGAAAAAGAAACAAAGTTTTGTGGGAACCTTGTTGGAAACATAGTTAACTTTGCAACGAAATTGCCACAAATACAGGTTTGGTGACTATCTTGTCGAAAAATTGTGGGAAAATTTATGGTTTTTAATATTTGTCTAAAATTTGTGGGAAATTTGTCATAAAGTTGCCACAACTTTGCCACTGTTTTGAATTTTATTTTGTTTTATAGATTGCACTAACTAATAATAAAAGTTAATAAATGAAAAAAACAAAGTTTTGTGGGAACATTGTTGGAAACATAGTTAACTTTGTGACAAAATTGGCACAAATATAGGTTTGGTGACTATCTTGTCGAAAAATTGTGGGGAAATTTATGGTTTTTAATATTTTTCTATAATTTGTGGGAAACTTGTCGCCAAAATTAAGTTGTGGGAAATTTGTCAAAAAGTTTTGTAGCAAAAAAACCATTTTTCTAGCAGTGGGTGACGCCAGCTTAGATTCCTCAGAGGTTTGGATTGTACTATAAATAGAACAGTACATGTATTGTTCTATTATCACTTCTCCCTGACATTTTCTACGAGCAAAAGAGTGACTTAGGCTGAGGGGGAGTTTGTAATTCATGCATGCGTGAAGTATTGTATTTTACAATCTTTCTACTAAAGTATCATGATGAAAACAAATCTTCCATTGTTTGTAATTTAAAGTTTATTCTTCCGCTGCATTATTCCACTTTTGTTATCATCTTTCATTATTCATATTAAATATTCACAAACAATTCAAACTCGGATCCTAACAAGGAGAAAAGGTTATCTACTTCAACTTCTTTCCTACGTATTTCTATTTAGAATTTTCAAATACAACTTCATGACATTCAGTTTAACAATATCCAAGTTATATTAACGCTATGTTTTTAACTTTAGATGTGTAGTTGTTACAGGGGGAACAAAGGGATTGGGTTTGAAATATGTCACCATCTTGCACTAAACAATATCCAAGTTATACCAACAGCTAGAAATGAGAGTCGTGGCATTGAAGCTGTAAACAAACTTAATGATTGTGGCCTTCCCATTCCAAATGTCATTTTTCATCAGCTTGACATTCAAGATCCAACTAGCATGCCACATTTGGTCCAATTTATTAAAACCCATTTTAAAAAACTGGATATCTTGGTAAGCAAAAGATTCACAACACGCATATACGTTGTTATAAACTAGCAATAATATATGATATTTGAGTTGGACCGAAAAGAACCAAAATGTAAACCAAGATTAAACCACTTGATTAGGTTCAGTAATTAAACCTAATCAAAGAATTGTAAACTTGCATACGTCAACAATGCAACAATAAGTGGACATCGTTTTGTTGTTGAGAGAATAGTATACAATGTAGAAGGAGAAGTAAGTATATTTGTGGACAATATATAGAGCGGTACTAAAATACTACTTACATTCATTTCAGTTGTCTTTCAAATCAGGTTTTCTAATATAGTTTTCTACAATGATATTTTACATAGTCTATATTATTAAATAGCTTTATCATGAATTAGGCGCTACTAGAGCGACTCGTCGATGGGAATGGAGAGTTCTTACCTGGCGTTAGTGAGCAAACATGTGAAATGGTAGAAGAATGTTTAAAGACAAACTATTATGAAACAAAAAGAGTTACAGAAGCACTCGTTCCACTTCTCCAACTCTCTAAATCATCGAGAATTGTGAATATTACCTCTAACTTTGGACTCCTATCCGTAAGTAAAGTTAATATGCACAAATTATGACTCGACCATAAAAGGTTATTACCTTATATTTATTGGTTTACAGCATATTCCAAATGAGAATTCCAAAGAAGAGTTGGATGGTATTGACAACCTAACTGAGGAAAGGATCGATGACATTATTCAACTATTTTTTAGGGACTCTGTGGCTGATAAGTTTCGAGAGAATGGGTGGCCTCTCGCACCATCTTCTACTTACATAGTTTCAAAAGCTGTTATGAATGCTTACACAAGACTAATGGCAAAAAAGTTTCAAAATAGGATTCTTGTGAATTGCGTCCATCCCGGGCATGTTAAGACCGATATGTCACTCAACAGTGGAGTCCATGTGTCAGAAGGTGCATAGGGTCCGGTGATGGCTGCTTTGTTGCATGATGAAAGACCTGCTTGTGTCTACTTTGACCAAACACAGATAGCTTCATTTAAATAATCTAAAGAACGTATACGCATTCTATTCTATGTTGTTTTGTCATATATTATTACTCAAAGCATGCATGTGAAGTTCACTTTTTAGTTTTCTTTCTTGAAATAAGAGCATGCATATATACATATGTTGTATGGTTTTTAATTTATGGTTGGCAAGGTGATACGTGCATATAAACACAAATTCCAAAACATAAGTGATACGTACACATAATCTCGCTCACCACGCCAACCACAAATTAAACCATACAACATATCTCCTTCCCCCCTCCCCCTCCCCCTTCCCCTTCCCCCCTCCCCCTTCCCCCTCCCCGTTGTTGTTTTGTCCGGCGATCTTCCCTGGGAGTGTGTAACTGTCCTGTCATCACGCGGTCTTCTTCGTATCGCGTGTAACGAGCATTGTTAGCGCTCCCGTGGGTTGACTGTCTTTTGGACTTTCGTTTTGCTAGTTTTCCTGTTCGATCCTTTGTTCATCCTTCGGGAGTCGATTGCTTAGTCGGTCTGTCATAGGTCGCGGCTGTGTTTACAGTTTAGCTAGATCCTAACGAATCCGATTAACCTTTCATTCTCTTGTTTGGGTTTCAAATGGACGGTGACCCTAGTTACCCGGGGCCTCGGAATATAACAAAATTCTTCATTTCCAACTTACCCGAAGGCTGCACCCCTTGGGAGTTGAAGTGTGGTTTATCTGGGTATGGTGACATTTTTGTTACGTATGTGGCAAGGAAAAGGGATAAATATGGGAATAGGTTTGGCTTCGCATCGTTCAAAGATGTAAAGGATAAAGCTGAGGTGCTCAAATCATTGAGGGGTGCGAAGTTGGGTGGATGTAAGCTCAAAGTCAACATCGCTAGATTTGCTTTAGAGAATGGGAGTGGCTTGGGTCAGCCTGCTGGTGATAACCTTAGGCCCAAAGTGGCGAGTGTTGGTGCCAATCCAGGTGGTAATGTTAGGACGTCCTCTTTTAGAGACTCTCGTTCTTTCAGGGATGTTTTGGGTAAAGGTAAAGAGAAGGAGGATGGTGGGTCGTCTGGTGCCTTTCAGGATTCCGGTAAGATGGTAGTGGCTCCTGATCGGACGAATGCCATGCAGGAACTAAAGGGGGTTGCGGTGGTGGGCAGGACGGTGGACTTGGAGACGTTAGTGGATCTGGACCATCTCCTCCGCATTGCTAAAGTTTCTTATGGTCAAATTCAGTACTTGGGGGGATTATCAGTTATTATCTCATTTAGGGAGGAGCCTGCAGCTCGGGTTTTTCTTGAAGCTAAAGATTTATGGGGGCCTTGGTTCTCGAAACTTTCTGCATGGGAAGGTCAGTCGTTGCCCTTTGAGAAGGTAGCTTGGCTTAGGATAATTGGGTTGCCTCCTCATTTACTTGATGAGGATGTTATCAAGTCAGTGGGAGATCTCTTTGGGAAAATCCTGCATGTCCAGAAAGATTTCATTAAAGCCAATGATTTATCGTTTGTTAGGGTTGGGGTCTTATCTGGTGACGTAGAGAGAATTAAAGAAGTTGTTTCGTTGAAATGGAAGGGAAGAAGTTTTAAGATTTTGGTGGAAGAAGAACTCGATGTATGGATTCCGGATTGTTTGGGGAGTTCATCGCCGGTCAGTTCGGGGACTTCGTCTCCTTTGGCTTCTTCTCCGGTGGTCAACGTGGAGGAGTCCGCCGTCAAGGGCAGTGGTGGTGCTGAGGAAGGTGAAGAGGTTAGGGTAGAGATTGGATCGGCTAATGGGGACGCGTGTGCTGGTGGGAATTCCAAGGGCGGCGGGAGCAACAATCAACAGTCTGAAGTTCATTTTAATTGGCAGCCTTTTTTGGGGGATTGTAAAGGGGTAGGTTCCGATGTTCATGGGGATGGGACAAATGGAATTGTTTTCTTTAAAGCTAGTAAGAAGACGAAGCGTCGCCGTAAGGGTAGGGCCAGGAATCTTTCCGAGTCTGCTTTGGGTAGCCCAGCTTCCGGGTTTGGGTCTGTTGAAAAAGGGAGGCCCACCAAAAGAAATAGGGCCCAATTGGAGGAGGATAGTGATCCATTTTCTATCAACCGTATTTTGGCCCAGTTAAATCAAAAGGATGTCTCCCAGTCCTCGCCCTCTGGTGTGCCTGGCGTTAACCTCAACATCCCACTTAATTCCTCTGGTGTTCCTATTGGCGAAGTTTCCAAGGCGTCGTCCCGGATTTCATCGTCGCTTCCAGCGGAGCCCCAGGGTGGGGCTGGGGGTTTAGGGCCGGTCGAAGATGGTGGTGAGGCTTCTAGTTCTGGTGGCTCTTTTGATCAAGAGGTTAGTGAAACTATCAAGATGGGAGTTTCAGTGGGTATGGATTTGGGTAATTGCGAAACTCTGGTTAGGAACGTTATTCAGGGCAAAGGTATTAATGAGGTGTCTCAATGAATTTTCTCTCTTTAAATGTGCGAGGGTTGGGAGGGGATGAAAAGATCAGATGGTTTAAAGGGATGAAATCTAAGTTCGGGATTAATTTTGTAGCGTTTCAGGAATCTAAGTGCAGATCTTTGAATGAGAATTTGGTTTCTAAGATTTGGGGCGGTAAGGATGTCGGTTCTGTTTGGGTGGATTCCTCCGGGTTGTCAGGCGGTTTGGTTAGCATGTGGGATAAGAATGTCTTTGATCATAGCGATTCCATCCAGGATAGGAATTTTATTATTTCTAGAGGCAAGATTAAAGGGTCTGGGCGGTGTATTAACATTGCTAATATTTATGCTCCTCAAGATGTTCAGGCTAAACGTATTCTCTGGGATCGGCTTCTTGAGATCATTGAGAACTCTGCGGGTTTGTGGATTCTCCTTGGTGATTTCAATGCCGTTAGGTCTCCTGATGAAAGATTAAAGACTCGGTTTAACTCATCGTGTGCGGGTAATTTCAATTCGTTTATCTTTGATGCTGGGTTGTTGGAGTATGATATGAGGGATAGGAAATTCACCAGATGGGCAGATAATGATAGAAAAGGGAGTAAGATTGACCGGATGCTCGTGTGTTCAGAATTTTTTAACCTGTGGCCGAGTGCTTGTTTTCGTGCTCTTCCGAGATATTTATCCGATCATAGCCCCATTATTTTGGTCACCAACAATTCCAACTTTGGGCCGAAACCATTTAGGATTTTTAATTCATGGTTAGGCAAGGAAGGATTCGAGGAGTCGGTTAGAGAGGCGGCGTCCTCCTTCGTTCCGGACGGTCCTGCTGATTTGGCTTTGCTTAAAAAATTAGAATTTATTAGATCCAGAATCAAGGTGTGGAGGAACGCGATGTTAAAAAAAGAAGGCGAGAAGGAAGCTATGGCGAGAACGGAATTGGAAGAGTTGGAGAATATTTTAGAGCAAAGGGATTTAGATGAAGAGGAGGAGTGGATTCTTTCGGAAAACGCGAAGCTTATCAAGGAAATAGAATTGAATAAGACCAAAGACTTGAGACAACGTTCGAGGGTTAAGTGGGCTAAGGATGGAGACGAGAATTCCTCATTTTTTCATTCCATGATTAACTGTCGTAAGGCGAAAAATTCCATTCATGGGTTATCAGTTAATGGCTCCTGGTGCACGGAACCAACTAAGATTAAGAAACATGTTTTTGAGTTTTTTCGTGGTTGTTTTAAAGAGGAGTTGGCCGTCCGACCGTCTATTTGTTTGGATAATCTGAAGAAGTTATGTCAAGGGGATGCTGATAGTCTGGTGTCGGTCTTCTCTAAGGAGGAGATTAAGCAAGCGGTCTGGGATTGTGGTAGTAACCGGGCTCCGGGCCCGGACGGGTTTAACTTCTATTTTCTTAAACATTTTTGGGACATCTTCGAGGGCGATTTCAAGCAGGTTTTGGATGAGTTTTATTCTAGTAGTTTGGTCAGTCGCGGTTGTGCTTCAGCCTTTATTACCTTGATCCCGAAAGTCCGTGATCCTTCGAGCCTCGGTGAGTATCGTCCTATTAGCCTGGTTGGGGTTATTAACAAGGTGGTTTCTAAGGTTCTTGCTAATCGGCTAAAGAAAGTTCTAGGAACGGTCATTTCTGAAAATCAATCGGCTTTCCTCGCTGGGAAGTTTATTCTGGATGGCCCCCTTATTATTAACGAAACTATCTCGTGGTTAAAAAAGTCTAAAAGAATGGCGTTTTTGTTCAAGTTGGACTTTGAAAAAGCGTATGACAACGTGAATTGGGGCTTTGTTATTTCTATCATGTCTCAGATGGGGTTTCCTCGTCTTTGGTGCGATTGGATCTATGGGTTGTTATCTGCGGCCAGAGCGGCGGTTCTGGTTAACGGATCCCCTACTTTTGACTTTCAGTGTCTCAAAGGTATGCGGCAGGGGGATCCGCTATCTCCCTTTCTGTTTCTCATCGTGATGGAAGCTCTTTCCTGTTGTCTAAAGAAGGCTTCCGACATCGGTAGTGTTGTGGGTATCCGGCTCCCGAATAATGGGCCTGCTTTGTCTCATCTTTTGTTTGCAGACGATGCGCTTATTATCGGGGAGTGGACAGTGGAAAGTATCTATAATGTGATTAGGATCCTTCGCGGCTTTCACATTTGTTCTGGGCTTCGGATAAATATTTTTAAGTCTAGTATTATGGGTGTTGGTGTTTCTGATTCTGAAGTTCTTTCTTTGGCGGCTTCGGTTGGCTGTAAGGCGGAGTTCTTTCCTATCAAGTATCTTGGGATTCCGGTGGGAGCCAATATGAATCGGCTGTCGAACTGGCAATCGGTTATTGATACTTTCGAATCGAGGTTGACTCGGTGGAAGGCGGCGGTTCTTTCTATCGGGGGTAGGGTTACCCTTATTAAATCGGTTCTCCAGAGCCTTCCTGTCTATTTTCTCTCTCTTTTCAAAGCTCCGGTCGGGATTATTAATCGGTTAGAGGCAATCATGAGGAAATTTTTATGGGGAGGGGCTGGGTATGTGAAAAAGACTTGTTGGGTTTCTTGGGATTGTGTGTCGGACCCTGTCGATAAAGGAGGATTGGGCATTCGGAAGCTTGCTCTTGTCAACAGAGCTCTTATTTTAAAATGGGCTTGGAGGTTTAAAGTTGAGCATAATTCTTTATGGGTTAAAGCTATTTCTTCGATACACAGGCATCGGGGATCGTGGGACTTTCTTCCGGTTAAAGCTTCTATCGGAGGGGTCTGGAAGAACATCGTCAGCACTGTCGATAAACCGGTTTTAGGGTCCGATCGGTTTCGTCAGCTTATCAAAGGTATAGTGGGGAATGGCTCGTCTCTAGCTTTCTGGATCGACCCTTGGCTGTGCAAGGATCCTTTAAGGTATTGTTTTCCGAATCTGTTTGCTTTGGAAGTTGACAAGAAATGTGTTGTTCGTGAGCGCATTGGCAGCCCTTTCTCCAATCCGGCGGCTTGTTGGCAGTGGAAAAAACCTCCTGATAGTAATGTGGAACTTGCGGAGTGGTCGGCTTTGTGTGTGCTTGTTAGGGAGGTTTGCTTATCGGAGGGCTCTGATAGATGGCAGTGGGCTGTGGATCCTTCAGGTTCGTTCTCGGTTAATTCGTTTTACAAGTCGATGGTTCAGGATATTGCTGTTGTTGATCGGGTCTGTTGGGAGTGGTGCCGTTGGATTCCTATTAAATGTAATGTGTTTGCGTGGAGGGCGGTTCTAGACAGACTCCCAACCAAGGTGGAACTAAGGAAACGGAATATTGGTCCCGCGGATACGGTTTGCCCGTTGTGTAACGATGGAGAGGAGACGGCCTCCCACCTCTTCACGGCTTGTTGCTTCTCTTCGGCTATTTGGCTGAGAATTAGCGCTTGGTGTAAAGTTCCTTTCATTATGGCGTTTTCCGTCAAGGACGTAGTGGAAGCTTTTCGGTACAGTGGGCTGAAAGGTGAGAAGCTTCGGATTTATCAAGGTATTGTGATCATTGCTTGTTGGTCGATTTGGCGAGCCAGAAATGATTTTGTTTTCAACGCTAAAGTGCCAAAGTTAGAGGAGGTTTTTTGTTCTATTAGGTCTCTCGGGTTTTTGTGGTGTAAAAATAGAGCTAAATGTATAGAGTATTCATGGGAGGACTGGTGTAAATTTGTGTAGTCGTTTTGTTGTGTTGGTCGCCCGGTGTTTTTGTCGGGTTGTCCGTTTTTAATGAAGTTTTCCTTTCAAAAAAAAAAAAAAACCATACAACATATGTATATATGCATGCTCTTATTTCGTGAAAGAAAACTAAAAAGTGAACTTCACATGCATGCTTTGAATAATAATATGACTAAACAACATAGAATAGAATGTGTGTACGCTCTTTAGATTATTTAAATGAAGCTATTTGTGTTTGGTCAAAGTAGACACTAGAAGGTCCGTCATCAGGCAACAAAGCAGCCATCACCGGACCCTTTGCACCTTCTGACACATGGACTCCACTGTTGAGTGGCATATCGGTTTTAACATGCTCGGGATGGACGCAATTCACAAGAATCCTGTTTTGAAACTTTTTTTTTTTGCCATTAGTCTTGTGTAAGCATTCATAACAGCTTTTGAAACTATGTAAGCAGAAGATGGTGCGAGAGGCCACCCATTCTCTCGAAACTTATTAGCCTCAGAGTCCCTCAAAAATAGTTGAATAATCTCATCGATCCTTTCCTCAGTTAGGTTGTCAATATCATCCAACTCTTATTTGGACTTCTCATTTGGAATATGCTGTAAACCAATAAATATAAGGTAATAACCTTTTATGGTCGTGTCATAATTTGTGCATATTAACTTTACTTACGGATAGGAGTCCAAAGTTAGAGGTAATATTCACAATTCTCGATGATTTAGAAAGTTGGAGAAGTGGAACGAGTGCTTCTGTAACTCTTTTTGTTCCATAATAGTTTGTCTTTAAACATTCTTCTACCATTTCACATGTTTGCTCACTAACGCCAGGTAAGAACTCTCCATTCTCATCGACCAGTCGCTCTAGTAGCGCCTAATTCATGATAAAGCTATTTAATAATATAGACAATGTATAATATCATTGTAACAAACTATAATTAGAAAACCTGATATGAAAGACAACTGAAATGAATGTAAGTAGTACGTTAATACCGCTCTATATATTGTCCACAAATATACTTACTTCTCCTTTTGCATTGTATACTATTTTTTCAGCAACAAAACAATTTCCACTTATTGATGCATTGTTGACCTATACAAGTTTACAATTCTTTGATTAGGTTTAATTACTGAACCTAAAGAAGTGGTTTAATCTTTGTTTACTTTTGTTCTTTCCGGTCCAACTCAAATATCATATATTATTGCTAGTTTAAATTTTAATAAACCCCATCCTAAAGAAGTATATGCGTGTTGTGAATCTTTTGCTTACCAAGATATCTAGTTTTTTAAAATGGGTTTTAATAAATTGGACCAAATGTGGCATGCTAGTTGGATCTTGAATGTCAAGCTGATGAAAAATGACATTGGGAATGGGAAGGCCACAATCATTAAGTTTGTTTACAGCTTTAATGCCACGACTCTTATTTCCAGCTGTTAGTATAACTTGGATATTGTTTAGTGCAAGCTGGCGACATATTTCAAACCCAATCCCTTTGTTTCCCCTGTAACAACTGCACATCTAAAGTTAAAAACATAGCTTTAATATAACTTGGATATTGTTAAACTGAATGTCATGAAATTGTATTTGAAATTGAATAGAAATACGTAGGAAAGAAGTTGAAATAGATAACCTTTTCTCCTCCATTGTTTGGTGTAAAATTATAAAGTGGGAGAAGAATAAAGCAACCTGGTCTTGTATTGAAAAATATTAGAAGACACGAATGATTTTATAGTGAGGTATTAGAACATTTGAATGCATGCCAAAACTTCTAGATGTTTTAACATTGTATTAATTAAAATCATATTCACTTTGGGTAAATATTCGAACAAGGCATGCCACTTTTTTAGACTTTTTAGCATTGTATTAAATAAGATCATAAACACTTTGCAGGCTATTAAATAAGATCATAAACACTTTGGAGGCAAGTATTAATATCTATTGAACATACTAGCTTTTAGGACTCTTGTATGCCTTTTAACCTTGTATTAAATAAGATCATAAACACTTTGGAGGCAAGTATTAAAATCTTTTGAATATGCTAGCTTTTAGGACCCTTGTGTTGCATTGAAACCATTAAACTGAAAAAAAAAGTAGACATAAAAACATTGAACCATGCAAGTGTATTGTGGTGTGTTATCTCGTCAAATTCAAACCCGTATGTAAAACATTATGGTCAATAGTAAAATAACAAACATAATAATAATAATAATAATAATAATAATAATAATAATAATAATAATAATAATAATAATAATAATAGTTAAAAAAACTTATAAAGGATGGGGTTTATTAAAATTTAAAATAAACCACAGAGCTTATGTTATATTTTTACAAACACTCTAAGGAAAGAAAGTAAAACTTGCTAATATTAAAGGGAAGAAAATTAAAGTTATTAATAGTATAAGAGAAAAAAAAGTAAAATAATAAAATCTGGTACAAATAAAGAGCATATGGTACAAATGGAATAAGCACAAACCAATTCAATAGTAACTTTGTAATTTTTTTTTTTTTTCATATTTACTGTTTTAAACCAAATTGCTATGTTTGACATAACTTTTTTTGCTATGTTTTTTTTTATTCTTTTGACATACTTTAGTACTTTAGATCAAAATCTCTTAAACAACCTTTGTTTGAATTATGTATTGGATAACAAAATTTATTTGACCAGAAAACTACCAATTTTATATATATTTTACATATTAGAAATACCAAATAATAGTGTTCTAAAGAAAATTTTATATGGTTATTAAATAATAGTTCTCTAGTTTAGTGATAATAGGCTAATAATTGTGGCCAGCCACACTACTTTTAATTTTCTTTTGCATCTTTTTTAGAATCGTAAGTTTTGTTGATTTATCTTTATACCAAATTTTAAGCAGTTTTCTTTGTCTGTAAAATTAATTAGTGTTGTACATAATGTTTACAAATACTACACATTACGTTCTTTAGCCTTAACTCAGGTAAAATTTTCTGCTAAATCGTATCATGTGCCTTGCACATGAGGATTGAGGGCACTTTTGTCAATCCACCTTTCTAGCGATTATTAGGTAAATAATTTATATTTAAGGACTGTTGTGTACAACAATGGAAAAGATATTTATAAATAAAATAAATATGTATATTCTCTCTCCTCTCTCTAACCTACAGACCACCACCACCACCACCTGACCACCACTATTTGGTTACCGCCACCACCCTAATCTCAATCAAATCAACCAAAATTAAACAAGTTTTCACCAACCCAATACTTAAAATAAAACAAATTTCATATCAAGCAGCAAATTCAACAAAAATCCCTACTAGATCCAAAAAACCCAATCCAAAAAAAAAACCCAAAATGGTCCGAAAAAAGTGTTGTTCGGAATATGAACCATAGTTGTCGATGTAACAACCCGACTTTTTGAAGTCAAAGTACAAGTCAAAGTCAAAGTCAAAGTCAAAGGAAGAAAAGATTGCTAATCAGATCTGTTATTCCTTGCTTAATTATTACTTGTACTCTTTGACTCGATAATCGATACTTTAGTTTATGTTATTTTAGTTGTATTATGTGGAGTAACAATGCAATAAGCGCAATTAAACGCTATCTCATCGATACCGCATCGCAAATTGAATCGCAATTCTGGATATTGTTTTACGTGTGTGTGTGCTGTTATGTGTTACTTGTGCATGTCTATTTATGTTAAAGGTGTTAATCGTAAACGCAATCGCAACTCTATCGCAACGCAGTCTCATCGCGAACTGGAAACACAAGGTTACTTCTGTTGTTGTATGTTAGTTATGATATTTGTGTAACTATTATTTTAAACTATCGCATCGCTTATTCGACACTCGCTTAAACGCATCGCAACTCTCAACCCACGAAACGAAGATCGGAAAACCAACTCACTCAAGCCATCCGATCGAACGACCGTTTGATCGAATGGTCATCCGACCGGATGGCCATCCGATCGAAAGGCCCTCCGATCGAGTCACACCGCCTTTCTCCCCTTCCCCTATAAATACCCACCTGTCACATCACTGTTCATGTGATGTGACAGCTCTCCTCCGACCCTTCGCATTCTCTGCCATTTTCTCTCGATTCCTCGCGATTCTTGTAAGTTTTCATCTCAAATCTTGTACTTCTATCATCTACACGCACTTTTCCATCAATTTCACCAACAAATCACAACTTTTAACCATGAAATCCACCTGATTTGGGATGTTTAGAGTGACGTCATCAAGGGTTTGTATGAACACCAAAGTATGACCTTATCTCACCAAGAACAACTCAGATCTAAAGGATTTCTACAATGTTCACTGATTTCACCTAAATCTAAGCATAATCAAAGTATTTCAACTTTTCTTCAAACATTCTTCATTTTTACTCAAAACCGATAGAATCGGAGCTCGTTCAGGCCTTCTACTCATTCTCTAGTGAAGTGCCGGTTTGAGAACTGATTACCATCGGAGAGATGACCGACTTAACGGGTTGAACATGAAGTTCCGTCAAGAACAGTTAATGATCAGATGGGGTGATTCCCATCCGATCGGATGACTTTGACTTGATGAGATTTTCATTATTTAGCACGTTGTCATACCGTCTCGGTCAAACCGCAAACTTTTAACTTAATTGATTTTTACAAGTTCTCAAACGAACAGGTCGCCGAACGGATTGCCATCCGATCGGATCACCATCCGATCAAACGACGACCAGAACGGATGACTTGTGATTTTCTTTCAACTCTTAAACATTTTGCAAAACCTTGAAGAATATCAGTCACAAACGAATAGTCACCCGATCGGACGACCATATGATCAAATGACTATCCTACCAGGGGACATGGAACTTTGAAACATCTCACTCGAACGGATCGCCATCCGAACGAACGACCATCCGTCCGGATGACCGTTCGACTGGACGACCTGAAAGGTAGAGATACTTCTCTCTTTTTAAAATGCTAAAACGAAAACTTCAAAGTTCACATCATACACAAACACATCCATCCTAAACGGACAACCCTCCGACCGAATGGTCATCCGTCAGGAAGGTCATCTGATCGGATCACCCTTCATCACTCGTTCCACTCGACACCGTTTAACGCACTGCCCAACGCTTATACTGTCGTTATCTGATCAGGCTAACTCTCCAGCGCTCCCTTCAATCCAAGACTGTGTTTATTCATTAAACACGATCTGTGAGTATATTCGATCCCTTTTTGCTTAATGCACTTTTGGGTGTTACATACGTTACTTATATCAAATCACATCGATCACACAATGCAAACACTTTCTATACGCTAACCTCTCTGCATGTTATACTTGTTATTCGATGAATGCTTGTATGTTATGTTTACACAGTGATTTTTGCCTACACCTTAGCAACGACAGTACTATAGTTTGGACTCAGCACCTGTCGTGGACAGGGGTTGTTAAGGGTATTTCTTCACGTGTCACAGTGGTGAGATGTGTTGCGTATTCTACAACTCGCAGTCATGTTTGTGCATATTTCATTGTCAATAACCTGCTAGCTTCACATTTCTACGTGTTACATGCTGGTTATGCGTAAACCGTTTTTCGCTACTATTATACTATTAAACTTGTATGCTCACCTTTACACTAAGTGTATGGACCTATTTTAACGTATGTGACAGGTGTCTAGGATGCTGTGATATGCTTGCTATTGTGGAATCGAGCTAGGGGAGTCTAGAAACAAACATAACAACTATGAGTTGTCGGAACAATTTAATTGTCTATGAGATACTATGTCTGTAATAATTATTTTGCTTGATATGTTATGGTATGGGACGTAACTTTAAATTTTTGGTAATATTAGTTGTTATGGATTTCTCCTGGACAATCTGTTTCGCTCAGTGCCGCGCCCGATGATTCAGCCATCGGTTTGGGTGTGACAGGTTGGTATCAGAGCCATAACTATAGGGAATTAGGCAAGACTCGACCTAGTCCGGGTCGATGTCTTAGAAACGACCTAGTCTATAGTCTAAGTACCAGCAGACCACCTCGTGAGAACCCAGTAGGGGTTCTACACGAGCCTATTTCTGTTAATTCTCTCTCTCGACCCGCGAATATACTATACGCTAACGGCCTTTCCTAAGGCTGGAACACTATCACTTAGCCTTTCCTAAGGCTAGCGCACGCATAATTTTCAAAAACAAACGAGTGATTGGATTGAGATTAGGTGTGAAAACCGCAAACTCTCGATTAAATCGCTCGTTCGACGCGCCTTTTTACTATAAACACGAGAATTTGCATTGAATCAGGAGTGAATTCCATACTTCGACGCAAATCTCCCTCTCTATCCCGTGATTCTATCACAATGGAATGCAGTCATTAAGTTAGGGATGAAACCCAAATAGGGATGGCAATCGAACCCGAACTCGATCGGTAAACCCAAAACCCGACACATCTGGGACGGGTTTGGGGTCGGTTAATCGGGTTTGGGACTAGTTTTTATTTTTTTCGCGGGTTTGGGATTTGGTGATATACCCGTTTACCCGACCCAATTACCCGATAAAGTAAACCCGTTTACCCGATTGTATACCCGATATAATTTCTTTTATGTTTTTAAATATGTAAATATATAATACATCCTTTATTCTATACATATAGGTATTTTATCCCGTATACATTATAGTTTTTTGATATATTTCTTTAGTGATAAAACTAAATGTAATTGATTAGTAATTACCCGATGGGTTTTGGGTCGGGTATACCCAACGGGTAAACTTTTTAAAATTAATGGGTTACCCGAAACCCACGGGTATACTCGATACCCGATGGGTATTTACCCGCTAGAAACCCAACGGGTTTTGGGACAGGTTTGGGACAAGCTTATCTAATCGGGTTTGGGGTTGGGATTACCTAAACCCGTCCCAAACCCGACCCATTGTCATCCCTAAACCCAAACCTTGATGACTTATTCCGCTCTCTATTTTGGTTTTACAAAACTCTCACCAAGGTCTCGATGGATTCCCACGACTCAGTTCACGTAGTAGCCAAAAGGATGTGTGCCATTCACCGTGTTCCGGTGAGAGAGCACAGTCTATTAGGCCAGATCGTGTACTCGAAGTCCTTGAGAATAGTCGAATCGCTTTGGGTAGTCGATGTCTAACACCCAGGACAATCCATTTTCGATTTCAAGCCCGCAGTCGCTGATTTTATGTGATTATGTGTTTCGATTCTGAGCTCGCAGCCGCTGACTCTGTGATTTATCGCTTTTATGTGGAATTTTATGTGGTTTTACCTGTTTATGTGTTATGATTTTGGAGATTTATTCGCTTTTCGCTTTGATCAACACGCACAACTCGCACTGTACTTCTACCCCAAAACGCTAACAAATTGCATGTTATGTTACTCGCTTACTCTATGACACTCGCTACTCTCGAACGCGGTCGCGAAACTTGAATGATAGGTGAATACGTGCAATATATGAAGGTGAATACGTGCAAAATATAGTTGAAGATGTGCTTATGTGGACTACGTGCTTCTGTGCTCTATGTGCCTATGTGTTTATGTGAATTATGTGCCTACGTGATTATGTGGCTATGTGTAGATGTGTTCCTGTGCTTTATATAGGGTAGCGCGAGATAATACTGTAGTCTATACTAGATTTAATCGACTTATGTCTGAGTCCTATGGCGATGTCTGTTGCAGAAAATGCCGTCATTTGGATCGCACACCTACCGAGCCGCTTGCCGCAACCACGCTGACAAGCGCATCGCTTCTCTAGTCGCAAAGCTGATGGCTAAGATCATTCCGTAAATTGTCAGCGAACTTAATGAAAACGCTAGCAAGTCCTCTGATGAATCTAGGACCGACTCTCCAAAGGGTACTTTCAGCTTCAAGCAGTTTAAGGCCTGTGGCCCCAAAGACTTCACAGGCGAAGACGGACCAAGCACTATGTTTCAATGGTTCGACTCAATTGAAGTCACGCTACGCCAAAGCGGATATCCAGATCACCTTCGCACTGTCAGCGCAACTGGCATTTTCCAGTCCAGGGCTCTGGATTAGTGGACCGCCGAAAGGAACAGGCGTGGGAACGACACAGCCTATGGGCTTACTTGGGATGAGTTGAAGGAACTTATGATGAAGGAATTATGCCCTCCCCATGAGCTCCAAAAGCTAGAGAACGAATTTTGGAACATCAAGCAGGATGGTGGCGACAATGCCGGTCTAACTGCCCACTTCAAGAAGCTGAGTATCATTTGTCCCAGCCCAGTGGCAACACCTAAGATGACGATCAAGAAATACATCCGTGCTTTACCGGACTGTGTTGCGGATTTCATGCAAGCCACAAAGACGACAACCATCGAAGAGACTTATCTAGTCGCTGCCGAGATTAATGACAAGCGAGTTTTGGCAGGTTATTTCAAGAATACCACTAAAAGTCTCCATCAAGTTACCGCTGCTCCCACCGCTGAAACCGCCGCACCGCAAGCTTCCAAGTCTTCACGCCGCAAACGCAAGAACAACAACAACAATAAGAACTGTGCAGTCACCGCCGCACCGCTGAACGCCGTACCTGCCCAACCGCAACCCCAGAACCGCCAAGTAGCGGCACCAGTGACCAATGCACCATCGGCTAAGCGTGCATATACTGGCCCACACCCACTATGCCCTACTTGTACTTATCATCATCCTGTGGGGATCGCATGTCAATTTTATGTGCACTGCAACCTGTACGACCACTTCACTGCCAACTGTCGTACTAGTCCCCGACAAGCTCAAGCTCAAGTTCAAGCTCCTGCACTGCCAGCTCCTCTTCCTGCTCCCCAGGGCCAACAAGCAGCTCCTGCTCCCGCTGCTCACGCAAGAGCCTGCTTTGCATGTGGTGATCCCAACCACTTTGCAAATGTCTGCCCGAACAGAGTGGTGAAGCAAGAGCCACAACAGCAACCAGCGCAACAACATCAACAGCAGCAGCAGCAGCAGCCAGCAGCCCGTGGATGTACTTTCAACATGAACGTCCGCCAGGCTCAAGCAGACAACAATGTAGTTAATGGTACGTTTCTTGTCAACGATATATATGCTTCATGTTTATTTGATACTGGAGCCGATAACTGTTTTGTATCGTTAGAATTCGAAAAGCTCCTAAATCGTAAGCGCACTAATCTCCCTTCGAAGTTCGACGTAGAAGTTGCCACTAGAAGAACCGTCACTGTTAATTCCGTTCTATGTGATTATACTCTTTAACTCAACAATCACGCCTTCCCTATCAATCTTATTCTGATGCAGCTTGGTAGTTTTGATATCATAGTAGGCATGGATTTTCTTCGTGAGAATCGTGCTGAAATCGTTTGTTTTGATAATATGATTCGTTTCTCTTTCGCAAATGGTGATTAACTCTGTGTCTATGGCGAAGTATCATCGAAGGATCTCAAACTCATGTCGTGCATACAAGCGAACAAGTATCTCTAAAAGGAATACAAAGCTTTCTTGGCGCACATCGTAGTAGCGGAGGAAAAGGAAATGAAGGCAATGGATAAGGTGCCTGTGGTTCGTGATTTTCCTAACATCTTTCCTGACGATTTACCTGGTTTACCCCTGAGTCATGATAATGATTTCCGAATCGACGTCATTCCTGGAGCAAATCTTGTTGCTAAATCTCCCTATCACCTCGCTCCGTCTGAAATGCGCAAAATCTCGAGTCAACTCCAGGAATTACTTGGTAAAGGTTTCATTCGCCCTAGCACCTCTCCTTGGGGCACACCTGTCCTTTTCGTTAAAATGAAGGACGAATCGTTCCGGATGTGCATCGATTATAGGGAATTGAATTAGCTGACTATCAAGAATCGCTATCCCCTACCCCAAATAGATGATTTGTTTGGCTAGTTACAAGGTGCTACGTATTTTTCGAAGATCGATTTATACTCAGGCTATCACCAGTTACGAATCTAGGAGGAAGATATACCCAAAACCGCATTCCGAACCTGATACGACCACTACGAATTTGTTGTTATGCCCTTTGGTTTAACCAACGCACCCACAGTTTTTATGGATCTGATGAATCGCGTGTGTAAGCCCTTTCTCGACCGTTTCATCATCCTGTTTATCAATGATATCCTGATCTATTCGAAATCGAAAGCCGAACACGCGCAACATCTACGTTTGGTTCTTGAATTACTCCAAGGGATTCGACTCTATGCCAAGTTCTCCAAGTGTGAATTTTGGCTAGAGGAGGTTCAATTCCTCGGTCACATCGTCAATAGTCAAGGAATACACGTCGACCCCGCGAAGATCAAAGCTGTTAAGAGTTGGGTTACGCCCAAATCCCCATCCGAAGTTCGTTTGTTCCTCGGATTGGCGGTTACCATCGCCGATTCATCGCACATTTCTCTAAAATCGTCGTGGCTTACCTCTCTCACACATAAAGACAAGCCTTTTGTTTGGGGAACCGAACAAGAGCAAGCCTGTCAGACTCTGAAGCATATGCTCTGCAATGCTCCTATCCTCGCTTTACCCGACGGAGACGATGACTTAATACTTTATTGCGATGCCTCTAACCTCGGTCTCGGCTGTGTTCTCATGAAACGGGACAAGGTTATCGCATATGCCTCTCATCAGCTCAAGATCCACGAGAAGAACTATACAACCCACGATCTTGAGCTTGGTGCAGTTGTTTTTGCTTTGAAAATTTGGCGACACTACCTTTACGGTACCAAGTGTACGGTCTTCACCGAGCATAAGAGCATGCAACATATCTTCAACCAGAAGGAACTGAATATGCGCCAACGCCGATGGGTTGAGCTTCTCAACGAATACGACTGTGAGATTCGTTACCATCCTGGCAAAGCAAATGTGGTTGCTGATGCTCTAAGTCAACGAAGCTATTTGCTTAGCGTTTGTAATACTCACGTCCAGCACGACCTCGAAGCCTTAATTCGTGACGCCCAGCACGCCTGCTTCATTGAGAATACCTTGCGAGAGGAAATGAAGAAGTGTGGTGCTGAATCTCAATTTGTCACCAAATCGAACAGTATCTACTACTATCTCGATCGCATCTGGATTCCAAGTCGCAATAACCTTCGGGAGATATTGTTGACTGAAGCGCACAAGTCTCGGTATTCCATTCATCCCGGTGCCGACAAGATGTACCATGACCTACGTCTTTGGTATTGGTGGCCTGAAATGAAGAAGGATATTGCTATCTATGTTTCGAAGTGCCTGACTTGTTCGAAAGTAAAGGCTGAGCAACAAAGACCCTCTGGCTTACTCGTGCAACCCGAGATCCCTATGTGGAAATGGGAGAGTATAACTATGGACTTTATAATGAAAATTCCGCGCACGCCATCAGGTCATGATAGCATTTGGGTTATCGTTGATCGTCTTACTAAATCTGCTCATTATCTGCCGATACGAGAAGACTTTAAGGTAGAACGATTAGCACGGATCTACACCGACGAAATCATCTGTCGGCACGGGACGCCTCGTGATATCATCTCTGACCGCGATGGTTGGTTTACCTTGCGCCTTTGGGAAACGTTTCAATCTACTCTCGGTACTACTCTCAATCTAAGTACCGCTTTCCATCCCCAAACCGGCGGTCAGACTGAACGCACGATTCATACCCTCGAAGACATGCTTCGCTCGTGTGTAATAGATTTCGTGGTAATTGGGGCGCGCACTTACCTTTGGTCGAATTCTCGTACAATAAAAGTTATCATTCTAGCATTCAAATGGCACCATTTGAGGCATTGTATGGAAGAAAATGTCGATCGCCTATTGTATGGCACGAGATCGGAGATGCGCAAATTACCGGTCCTAAGCTGCTGCAAGAAACGACTGAAAAAATCCTCCAGATTCGAGACAATCTCCTGAAAGGTCAGAGTCGTCAAAAGAGTTACGCTGATAGACGCCGCAAACCCCTTGAATTTGACGTTGGCGATCACGTACTCCTAAAGGTTTCACCTTGGAAGGGGGTGATCAGATTCGGGAAGAAAGGAAAGCTCACGCCTCGATATGTTGGACTCTTTAAAATTCTAGAAAGAATTGGCAAGGTGACCTACAGACTCGAACTACCGGAGGAACTTAGCAACGTCCACCCGACTTTCCATGTTTCGAACCTCAAAAAGTGTCTGGCTGAGCAGAATTTACATGTAACACTTGAGGATCTACAAGTGGACGAAACATTACACTTCGTGGAAAAGCCAGTCGAGATCATGGATCGAGAAACCAAGAAGCTCCGACACTCACGCATTCCCATAGTGAAGGTTTGCTGGGTAGGCAAACGCGTTGCCGAGTTCTGTAGGTCCCCTTGATGTATGGATCTTTCACAGAATTGTCAATCCAATCAAGAGTGCGGAATCCTCTTGATCAGAATATCACAGAATGAGTAGAAACAGAAATTACTTTCAAACCGAGTTTCTATTAATTATCAATCTCACGAATTACAATCAATCAAAACCCTAACACACACAATTTCGTCCAAGCTGTAGTTGCTCTCATGAAATTCCTCACAAACTATGTTTTGGCTGATTAACATAAACCCTAATGCCTAACCTTGTTTATATAACACAAGGTTTGAAACTTGGGCTAGGGATTCCTACATGGGCAAGGCCCAAATCGTCCCCCTTGACCCAACTGGGTTTTGTTTAGCCTAAACTCTATTATTTCACTAATACAAAGCTAAACCCGCTAACTG
Source organism: Helianthus tuberosus (assembly GCA_030545235.1). Lineage (NCBI taxonomy): Eukaryota > Viridiplantae > Streptophyta > Magnoliopsida > Asterales > Asteraceae > Helianthus > Helianthus tuberosus. The sequence goes on from JARYGA010013166.1 coordinate 21,809, forward strand.
TTTATCGTTTAACTAATTACAAGATATCCAAAGACCAAATCTAAGCTGTTGTCACAGAATATGCACCAACAAACTCCCCCTTGACAATAGCTTCATAAAATAACTTTGTCTTCAGTCTTCTTGCAATCTTCATGTAGTTTTGCACTGTCTTCGGTCTTTGGATAGCTTCAGCTTCAATAGCTTCTGTCAGCAACAGACTCCCCCTAAGCTGATGCATCCAATCCCCAAATCTTTAAAACGTTAGCACTTGAGTAAACTCCAGTTCAGCATTTGAATAGCAATCCTCAAATTCTTCAATCTTGTCTGCAATGTAGAAAGGAGGTTCTACCATGCATCCAATCAAACTCTCATCTTCACAGCAACTTCTCAGCAACATACTGCTTCAATCTGTATACTATAAAACAAACATCTCGAGAAACCATAAGAATTTTTCAACAAAGTTAAATAAAGTATTATTTTTCAATAGATAGTTAAACTGTATCACAGATTAAGCATTTTCAATTTATCACCAACACGCAAAACTTTTTGTTCAACACACAAGACCCTGTCCAAGAATAACAGTTTTCCGTACATTAAGAATTTTAACAGAAAAAGACACTATTTTTGGATTTTTATATTTTCTGAAAGCAAGTAAATACAAAACAATAAACACTCTGTTTTTGTGAGAATCACCCGTAAGAAGATCATATCAGCACAATCAAACTGTTTCACACAATTAGATAATTCTTTATTTAATTTTTCGTAAAAAGCAGTCCAAGACGATTACCAGTATGTTTGTCCACTTAAACAAAATGCATGAAGATTTCAAGTACCATTACCGTATGATACGTTAAGGTAATATTATTTACTGATATACTAGTGTGTCCCACTTTAGGATATACCCCCGCGATCAAGGTATGCACAAAGATTCATCGTAGTAGGTGAGTATACTGAATTCATCCGTTTTGTTTTTCAACGTTTAGATAATTGGTGATCAGGTCAGTACTTCCGTACAGCAAAGAGACCAAAATATCTAACGAGGACTAAGACAAATACCATTTTTGGTACGATTTATGCTTTTTGCAACTTTTGAATGACTCTCTAGGAGAGCTTCTTCATTTATGGGATTTGGCATTTTTTGCTCTTTTAAGATATCCTGGTTGTGCCTAGGTCAGCATGTATCTGGATGCAGCAGAAGGACAACCCTGATATCCCCAGATGAAATAACAGTATAAAGACCTAAAACCTCAGATTTTGGCAATCTATCAACGCAAGATTTAAGGTCATTAAACCATACACCACTGATGTGTTCCCCACTCATACACAGTTCATTTAGGTTTATATCACATTGGTAAGTTGATTATTTCATGCTTTTGCCTACTGGTACATCATATGATGAAGGTGCTATCACACTTAAGCAATTTAATTTCATTTTCAGTGTGACAGTCTAACTTGCTGATGTACTATCATTTCTCCTTTTTAACACAGTGATAACTCATTTTTTATTTTATATTTTTTTTATGTTTTTGATTTTTTAATGTTTTTGAATTTTTGATTTTTAAGAAAACAATAAACTATTTACAAAATTCTTATGAAAAACCAGTTATTCAGGATTCCTCATCCCGTTGAGTTCGATTAAATGTTCAAAGCGAGCCCTGTCAAATGCTTTAGTATAAAGATCTTCCAGGTTATCTTGTGTGTCGACTCAACACTTTGAATTTAAATCATTTAATATATATATATATATATATATATATATATATATATATATATCAACAATCTCACATCCCCCGTCATGTGCCTAGAGCAACCACTATCAACATACCATAAGTTGATAATCCTCCTTAGCAGCTCCTGCACACACCAACTAAGAAATTAGTTAGATTGGGGGACCCAAGCCTTAATGGTCTTGGGTCGTCCAAATTCTCCAACTATCGGAACATCCATCCAATATCCATTACTCCTAATTGGAGTCTTGGATCTCAGACCTATTGATGGAATTTGATTTTGATTTTCACTAGGTCTTTGGTCCTGAGGGTTCCTATATGTGTTTGGACTATTTAACCTATGAAAATTTTGATTTTGGTACCTTGAATTTTGATTCCAAGAAGCATTATTGTTGTAATTTCTAAAGCCATTGTTATAAAAAGTTCGACCACCATTATTTTGGTATCGATTTTGATATTTACCTTGACTCCTGAAATTATTTGAATTATTATTGTTCATTCTTGGTGAACTGCTTCTAGGTCTGTTATATCTGCCTAGTGGAGATCTAGGCTGAACTCTTGGTTGATTTCTTTGAAAATGAGGAACTTGTGGAGTTCCTTTTTCAGCCTTATCTACACCAACAACAACATACTCTGGTTGCTTAGGAGCAGATTTCTTTGGAGAATTTGAGCCTTTCTCCTCACTATCACCTTTCTTCTCTGGTGATTTCCCTCTCTGTTTTTCACTAATTTGTGCTTCACTCTTTTTGTTAGGACAGCAGCTAGCTACATGTCCCTTTATGTGACACTTGAAGCACGATCTTCTTTTCAAAGATTTCTTAGCTGGAGTCTTTGAGGTAGATCCCTCATCAGATAATGATGCCTTGGAAGAATTTTGTTCAGTTTGCTTGGATTAAGATATTTCTTTGTTTTTATTTTTAGCAAACTCTACATTTGATTCATTTTCAATAACAGTTGTTTCATTTTTCATATCACTACCTTGAACAAAATTTATCTTTTTAACAAAAGTTTGATTTTTGCTCTTAGGAGGTGAATTTTTCTTTTTCAAATGTTCCCTGTTATTGTTCTTCTTAGCATCATCACTCTCAGACCCCTCACTTTGACTTCATCAGGCAGGAATGAATAATCATGACTAAGAGGAGGTGGGACTTCATTAAAGCCCTGGAAGCCCACACTGGTCTTGTCATTACTCTTCTTTAACCCACCCATCATGTGCTTCATAACAAAAGTAGAGTCCCTGAATTGACCTAATTTCTTTTCAAGTTCAACAATTTTGAGTTGTGCATCTGACAACTCTTTGCATTTCTCAGAAATCTCTTTTGTTTTCTCAGCCATCATGTCATGAGCTAAGTCTATGACTTGAAGTTTTTCATTTAGTTTGCACGTCAAAGCTTCAATTTCACTTTCATAACCTCTTATTTTTTTTCAAGTATAAAGATTCGTTTCTTTTCGCAAAAAAGTTTGACTCTTTTATGTTTGACATCTCGCTTACCAGACTTTGGTTTTGTGTTGTCAACCTGTCAACCTCACCCTGTAATTCATGACATCTTAAACACACAGAATTAGATTGTACCTCTTCCTCATGAACTTCTTTAGTTTGATCATCAACGACCTGTTCAACTTCACTCTCTTTCCCTACTTCAGCATCCACTTTTGCTTCAGCATTCTCCACTTTAGCTTCAGCATCATTCACAGTAGTTTCAGCCTCATCAACTGGCACTATCCCTGCCATGATTGCCTGAGTGGCACTCTTATTATCTTCCAGACGAACACTCCAATCATATGAACCTTCTCCTGCTATAGAGCTCAAAGCTTTATTATTTTTGACATCTGCATTTCCTTGATATCGCTTTTCTAATGCATCCCACATATCCTTTGAATTAGTGTACTTATTAAAGGTATGCTTGATGCTATCAGGTAAGGACATCTTGATAGCAGCTAAGGCTCTCTTTTCAGCCTCATACATCTTTTTATCATCCTCTTGCATGTTCACATAGTCTGTTCTACGTGGTCTGCCCTCAAAATCGTGTGTTAGGTTTGTGTACCCATCTACAATACATATCCACATGCGTGCATCCTGATATTCAATGACGGATTGGAAGCTGTCCTTCCATGTAAGATAGTTCTCCACCTTCATCATCTTAGGAGCATTCAAATTCGTCATGCTCAACATTTTAACGTTGCAGACTGATAAAACCGTACAAAATATCCCCGAAAACAGTGGTTACCAAATTACACCGTTAGAATCGTCTCGAAAAGACGAATCCAATGATATATAATGTCGAAGACTGAATTCGGGATTTTCCAGAGTTTTTTTTTAAATGCAAGGAATTCAAGGGTGCAGACGGTTTTGTCAAACGAGCTACGGATCACTTTATATTTGCAAAACAGTTAAATTTTATCAACGCTAGCAAACAAAAATTCCACCCTTTTAATTATGCTGCTAATTTCGCTGGTTAATCAACTTAATTTCACTGGGTAATTTCGCTGATCACTTATGCTGGTTAATCAATTTCGCTGGTTAATTATGCTGCACAATTTCGCTGATCAACAATTTCGCTATTACGACGACTATAACTTCGCCGATCACCGTAATAATGTCGCTGAGGACAATTATACGGTTACCAAAGTCGCCTTTGGATTTATCTTCGCCGGTCACCGAGATATTAAGTCCCAAATTCACTGATCAGTTAATTATGCTGGTCCTGTCTGCGAATTTGTTAAATTTGCCAGCCGGTAATAAGGAAATTCAATCTTTTTCAAATTTCTGAGATTTTCCAGATTCTATCAACACTTTCCTGCAGAATCGAAACAACAAAAATATCAGTAATTTTCGAAAACCAGTGAGAAACAGAACAAAGAACGTGAAGAACATGAAGAACAATCTTCGAATCTTCAAGCCTTTCCAGCTAAAATCCTTCAAACAATCAACCAAGAACTATCCTGGAAACCTGCAAATCAGCAAAAACAAACAAACAAACCGATCAAACACAAACAAAATCGTAGAAAATTATCAGTTCTCAAGAAATTTCAAAACCCTAATTTTCAGGTTTCAAAATTTCGAAATTTTTCACCCAATCTGCAGACACAATTCTAAACCGAACTTCAAGAGCCTAATGCTCTGATACCAATTGTAGGTCCCCTTGATGTATGGATCTTTCACATAATTGTCAATCCAATCAAGAGTGCGGAATCCTCTTGATCAGAATATGACAAAATGAGTAGAAACAGAAATTACTTTCAAACCGGGTTTCTATTGATTATCAATATCACGAATTACAATCAATCAAAACCCTAACACACACAATTTCGTCCAAGCTGTAGTTGCTCTCACGAAATTCCTCACAAACTCTGTTTTGGCTGATAAACATAAACCCTAATGCCTAACCTTGTTTATATAACACAAGGTTTGCAACTTGGGCTAGGGATTCCTACATGGGCAAGGCCCAAATCGTCCCCCTTGACCCAACTGGGTTTTGTTTAGCCCAAACTCTATTATTTCACTAATACAAAGCTAAACCCGCTAACTGTTTATCGTTTAACTAATTACAAGATATCCAAAGACCAAATCTAAGCTGTTGTCACAGAATATGCACCAACAAGTTCACTTGGTAACTCGAAAGTGACATGAAGGCTAAGTATCCACAGCTATTCGTTACGCCTGTGCCTTAATTTCGAGACGAAATTCCCTAAAGTAGGGGAGGCTGTAACAACCCGACTTTTTGAAGTCAAAGGAAGAAAAGATTGCTAATCAGATCTGTTATTCCTTGCTTAATTATTACTTGTACTCTTTGACTCAATAATCGATACTTTAGTTTATGTTATTTTAGTTGTATTATGTGGAGTAAAAATGCAATAAGCGCAATTAAACGCTATCTCATCGATACCGCATCGCAAATTGAATCGCAATTCTGGATATTGTTTTACGTGTGTGTGCTGTTATGTGTTACTTGTGCATGTCTATTTATGTTAAAGGTGTTAATCGTAAACGCAATCGCAACTCTATCGCAACGCAATCTCATCGCGAACTGGAAACGCAAGGTTACTTATGTTGTTGTATGTTAGTTATGTTATTTGTGTAACTATTATTTAAAACTATCGCTTCGCTTATTCGACACTCGCTTAAACGCATCGCAACACTCAACGCACGAAACAAAAATCGGAAAACCAACTCACTCAAGCCATCCGATCGAGCGACTGTTCAATCCAATGGTCATCCGACCAGATGACCATCCGATTGGATAGCCCTCCGATCGAAAGGCCCTCCGATCAAGTCACTTCCCACCGCCTTTCTCCCCTTCCCCTATAAATACCCACCTGTCACATCACTGTTCATGTGATGTGACATCTCTCCTTTGACCCTTCACATTCTCGGCTATTTTCTCTCGATTCCTCGCGATTCTTGTAAGTTTTCATCTCAGATCTTGTATTTCTATCATCTACACGCACTTTTCCATAGATTTCACCAACAAATCACAACTTTTAACCATGAAATCCACCTGATTTGGGATGTTTAGAGTGACGTCATCAAGGGTTCGTATGAACTCCAAAGTATGACCTCATCTCACCAAGAACAACTCAGATCTAAAGGATTTCTACAATGTTTAAACACTGATTTCACCTAAATCTAAGTGAAATCAAAGTGTTTCAACTTTTCTTCAAACATTCTTCATTTTTACTCAAAACTGATAGAATCGGAGCTCGTTCAGGCCTTCTACTCATTCTCTAGTGAAGTGCCGGTTTGAGAACTGATTACCATCGGAGAGATGGCCGACTTAACGGGTTGAACATGAAGTTCAGTCAAGAACAGTTACTGATCGGATGGGGTGATTCCCATCCGATCGGATGACTTTGACTTGATGAGATTTCTGTTGTTTAGCACGTTGTCATACCATCTCGGTCAAATCACAAACTTTTAACTTAACTGATTTTTACAAGTTCTCAAATGAACAGGTCGCCGAACGGATTGCCGTCCAATCGGATCACCATTTGATCGAACGACGATCCAAACGGATGACTTATGATTTTCTTTCAACACTTAAACATTTTGCAAAACCTTGAAGAATATCAGTCCCACACGAATAGTCACCCGATCGGACGACCATCCGATCGAATGACTATCCTACCAGGGGACTTGGAACTTTGAAACGTCTTGCTCGAACGGATCACCATCCGAGCAAACGTCCATCCATCTGGATAACCGTTCAACCGGCCGACCTGAAAGGTAGAGATACTTCTCTCTTTTTAAAATGCTACAACGAAAACTTCAAAGTTCACATCATACACAAACACATCCATCCTAAACAGACAACCCTCCGACCGAATGGTCATCCGTCCAGATAACCATCCGTTCGGAAGGTCATCCGATCAGATCACCCTTCGTCACTCGTTCCACTCGATACCGTTTGACGCACTGTTCAACACTTATACTATCATTATCTGATCAGGCTAACTCTCCAGCGCTCCCTTCAATCCAAGACTGTGTTTATTCATTAAACACGATCTGTGAGTATACTTGATCCCTTATTGCTTAACGCACTTTTAGGTGTTACATACGTTACTTATATCAAATCACATCGATCGCACAACGCAAACACTTTTTATACACTAACCTCTCTGCATGTTATACGTGCTATTCGATGAATGCTTGTATGTTATGCTTACACAATGATTATTTCCTGACACCTTAACAATGATAGTACTATAGTTTGGACTCAGCACCTGTCGTGGACAGGGGTTGTTAAGGGTATTTCTTCACGTGTCACAGTGGTGAGATGTGTTGCGCATTCTATAACTCGCAGTCATGTCTGTGCATATTTCATTGTCGGTAACCTGCTAGCTTCACATTTCTACGTGTTACTTGCTGGTTATGCGTAAACCGTTTTTTGCTACTATTATACTATTAAACTTGTATGCTCACCTTTACACTATGTGTATTGACCTATTTTAACGTATGTGATAGGTGTCTAAGATGCTTTGATATGCTTGCTACTGTGGAATCGAGCTAGGGGAGTCTGGAAACAAACATAATAACTATGACTTGTCGGAACAATTTAATTGTCTATGAGATACTATGTCTGTAATAATTTTTTTTCTTGATATGTTATGGTATGGGACGTAACTTTAAATATTTGGTAATATTAGTTGTTATGGATTTCTCCTGGACAATCTGTTTCGCTCAGTGTCGCGCCCCGATGATTCCACCATCGGTTGGGGTGTGACAGCCGATCAGACGCCACCTTACCACCGGCGAGTCACCGATGACATCAAATACGAAGTCTGGTACTATTTAAAACAGATTTGGCCGGTGTAGGTATGAAAAAGTTATTATCTGGTGTAGGTTGGTGACTTGAAACCCTTTATTGAAAATTTGTCATCTAGCTGAGCTTCGACGGTAATTTTTGTCCTCTTCAATGGAGTTGCAGGTCTTAGTCTCCCTGAAAACCTTTCTTGAAAATTTCACAAACAAACAGATTTGTAGCCAATAATGTTTTGGTTGATATAGCCAATCACATATGCATCTCGATCTATATGTTGAATATTTAAACACACGTATAAATCAACTTAATTAAGATTCAATTTCAATACAAAAATCCCTAAACGATCCTTGGTGGTGGTGAGTTGGTTGTGGTGTGCTGGTGGCAGGTGGTGGGTTGGTTGTGGGTTTTTACTGGGAGTGCGTGAGAGATAGAGATGGTTAGAAAGAGAGATTTGTTGTTTCTATATGCATATATTAAGTTTATAATTCTAATTTTTGTTAGATTCATTAAAATAATTTTAACTAAGGGGCTGTTTGTTTACCTCTTAATGTGGCTCCTCTTACTGGTTCAGCACTTAATGGTTCAGACTGTTAAAATCACGAGCATATGTCTAAATGGTTTAGGCATTTGCCTCTGAATGGTTAAGATTTATACAGAGTCTGAATGGTTAAGACCTCTAATCTGAATTGGTCAGACATTTGCCTTTGAACAGTTAAGCATTATACAGGCTCTTAATGGTTCCGACCTCTTACTGGTTCAACACTTAATGGTTCAGACCTCTTACTGGTTCAGCACTTATCCATTCAGATGTTGCCAAACTGTCCCTAAATAGGTAAAAAGACTAAATTATCCTTTTGTGTTTTGATTTAAAGTTAAAAATAAATTGATTTACGGCAAAAGGAATACGATGCAAGATTTTAAAACTGTTAAGTCCGAGTTTACAAGGTTTGTTATTAAACAACAATTAAACTCAAAACAATTATGTATTATAAATAAAGATAAGTAATCACATTTGTTTTTCATTAATCATAAAATTCAAATGTTTTACAGGAAGATTGACTTTACAGACTCCATCTCAGATAATCACTATAACAATTCTATTCGTACAAAAGAAAAGGTGATGTGTGGCGATAACTATATCTCTAACATGTGAGTTCTAGTTATACTAAGTACGGAAGCTCTGTTTGTGATTGACTGACACCACCCTGATAGTGACATCTAACATTCCTAATAGAGAAGATTTCACAGATGTCGTAAACATCTATGAAGATCAAACAACTGATCTAACTATGCTAACACTGATACAAAGCAAGTATTGTTACATTAGGAAACATCTATTTAGGCTTAAACAAACCTTGTTTCTTCATGAACAGTTGTTCCAAGGCTTTGAACAAATGTTTACTTGTCTTCATCAAATGCTTTGATTTAGGTGTTCAAGATTCACTATCTTTGGGAAGAATCGGGTTCAAACTACTATTTATTTCTTGATCACTTGATCATGTTTTGGATATTGAATATCATCTGTTCTTTTGTAGGTCTAGCAATCTCTCCTGGAACAGATGATGCCAAAACATATGTTTTATTTGGTCAATTTTTTATTCCTCTTGAACTTCTTTCTGATTTAGGCTTTAAATTGCTTCTCAAATCTTTCAAAGTGAGAGAGAGAGAGAGAGAGAGAGAGAGTCATCAGCATCCCTTTTGAGTGGAAGATCCAGAAGATCTTGTAGACCTCAATTTTTAGGCTTATGACACTATTCATTAAAGTCTTTTTCACTTCTCCATTTTCCCTAACTATTGTCAAATCATGGCTTACTCTATCTGAGGGCCGTTTTAGAATTGTAGAGGCTAATGGATTTACTAGGACCAATTTTATTAGAAGAGGTGAGGGAATTTGTTTTCCCAAGATTTCCCCAAGCAGCTTCTCTAGTTTGGCACCTGGATGCCTATACATGAGTTCATTTTTGATCCCGTCCTTCCTTATATCATCTTCATACTTTTGTAGATCTTCTGCAGACATTTCCTTTTGCCTTTAAGGTGGCTTCCAACACATGAAATGGCATTCTTTGTAGTGGGAAGCTCTTAAGGGTTACCAGAGTGCTGATGGGTACTTTTATAGCTTCATAGTTTGGCCTTTTTGGGGACTGAGGGAACTATAGCTCTTATTTCTTCTAGTTTGTTGTAGCTCTCTTTGATTGTTGGCTCATCCCATCTAGCCATTGACTTCATAGACCCAAACATTGCTGCCACCATCTCCTCTTTCATTTTTCTAAGCTCAACAACCTTTTCACCAACATGCTTTTTACCTGCTTTCTAGTTTGGAGGAGTGGGATTGATATCTGGATTGAACTTTAATTTCTCACTCTTGCAATTTCTTCTAGAAGAGATTTTGTAGTCCAACCAGAGAATTGAGTCCTTGTGGTTGTGTAAGGCTTGTTCTTCATAATAAATTCCAAGTAATCTTCCCTTAAAGCTCTTCTGAGCTCAGGGTTGTTTATTGGTCCTTGTGAAGCCTTTTTGCTGACATCTTTGGCAAAATCTTCTATCTATTTACTTTTGTAAATTCTGCAGGCAGAATTTGTTGTGTCTCCTCACCACTTTTTCCTTTGCTTTTGAAAAAAATTATTCTTTCAGCATGTATGCTCTTTAAATTCAGGTTTTCTTGTACATTTGTAGGATTTGAATATCTTCTAAGGTATGGACAGGTAAGGTAGTTGTACCGTAGAAAGATTTTATCTCTTTTGATACATTTTCTAACTCTAGTGGGTCAAGTATGGTGGTGGATGGTTTTGTAGGTGGAGATGTAATGGTGAGTGTTGTGGTTGTTGTGGTAGATGGTTGAGATGTGATGGATAATGCTGTGGTGGTTGTGGTTTTAATGGGTGATGCATCAGGAGTTTCTTCATTATCATCTTGGACAATGAATGTTGTTCTCCTGTTCTGGTTTGAGGTGTTGGAGTTTTTGTTGGTGGTTATGGAAGTTCTGTTGTTGGTTTTCTTTTGTATTGTTGGTGGTGGTAGTGTGGTTGTAACAGTTGTTCTCACTTTTGTAGTGGCAACAAATATTTGGGATATGGGAGTAGTGGTTTGGATAACAAGTGTTTGGATTGAAGTGACAAAGGTTTGGATGGTAGTTGTGTAGTGCTTTCTGGAACCTCTGTTGAAGAACCTTTTTTATCTTAGATTTTCCTCCTTTCAATAATCTCCTACACTGTTATCTGCATATTAGCTTCCCTTGTGTCTCTCCTCTTTTCTTTTTCTACTTTAGCAATCTCTTCTTGCCTTCCTTTTTTTTAGTGCAGCAATATCAGGCCTTTTCTCTAGCCTTTTGGACGAGAGGTGGGAGCTTTCTTATGCAATCTTCCTCCCCCTTTTTGGCATCATCCTGATATTTGGGAAGAATTAGAGTTGTACAAGTGTCTTCAAGGATGAAGTCTTTAATGGCTTTAACCTCTGCTTGAGTCTCTTTGTACTTAGCATCCACTAATGTTCATACCAACTCAATATGCGTGTTTTTTTCTTCTACAGCTTGCTTTTGAGGATGTAGACACATTTGTGCATGTACCCATATTTCTTTCGCAACTCCCGCATCTGTTGGTGCAGGTCTTAAGTTTTGTACCAATGTTTTCATTATTTCTTTGATTTCTTAAGTTGATGACTCCAACTTGGTGACTCTCTCCATCAATTCTGGATAGTTTAACTCATCACCTAACTTAATAGGATCATCTAAGTTCCCACTAGAGGTGGTTGTACCTGGTCTTGAACTAGGTGCGTCTTTTTCTTGGTACTGGGGACTTCGAACTTATGCAGAGATTATATTTGTAGTATCATTAGTTATTTCCTTCAAGGAGGTCATAGTTATGTAACTACTGTCTAACTTGTGAGACTGTTGTCTCTACAATTGTAGTAGCTACCTCACTTAGAAAACCTGCAAGTGTCTCTTGAGACATAAGAGGTGTTGTCTCCTCTGCTTGTGGGATAACAATGATTTCTGAACTTGCCCTAGTCACTTGTTCAAGTATACTCTTTGTGACTTGTTGAGAGGAACTAGGTATATGCAAGTCAGTGTTATCAATTGCATTAAACATTTTTTGGAATGATGTTGGGATTGTTTTTGTGGGTGGTGGAGTGAAAAGAGAAGCAACCCTAGGAGAGGGTCTTGAGAAGAGATATTCAAGTGAATCTTCTCGCTCTTGACTTGGTTCACCTGTCCTACATCACTCTCCTTTTGTGAGGATGAGTGAGGAGTTTGGATGGGTAGAGATGATTGTATCTCTTGTGAAGAAGTAACAATAGATGTTTGCTGCATTTGTGTTACAACAGGTACATCTGGCATCTCAATCCCCAAAGATACCTTCTTTTTTGCTTTTCTTTTGAATTTGGGAAGGGAAATGGAAGTGGTTTTTTGTGGAAATTTCTGGTGTGTGTTCCACAGTATTGGGTTATGCACTGAGGTCACCAGGAGCAGTGGGCTCAGCAATAGATGTTAACATTTTGTTCACTCAATATTTTCTTGTCTTAAAGCATTTTTTCAGTTAAAAGCTTAACAATCTTGGATATAATAGAAAAAAGATAGCTAGTTTCCCTCTTGATTTCTTTTATGTTTGCTATAAAATCAATAAACAATGTCTGAGATAGTTTGTAATCTGAATTAGTTAAAATAGCATACCTTAGATACTGAGTTTTTTGGGAAATTTCATTAAAAGTTGTGGTCTTAGTAGACATGCAAACCAAGAGTGTACGGAAAAAGAATTTCATTCTAGTGGAAATTTAGGTTTAAAAGTGTGGCGCCCACTAGTTGAGCTTCATATCCCCTTTCTATGAACTCATTATGTTGATCATTTTTAGGGATTGTTTCCATACCTGCCATATCCTGTAGATTTAACATTGCAGAAATGGATTGTGGAGTTATCTCAAGATGCTCCTTATTGATGGTGGAAATGATAATGTAGGGCTTTTTTTTTTGAAGCAAAACATTTGCATTTCCCGAAATTCTCTAAGTGTGGATATATGGATAGGGGCGTTTACAGTGAGGATGATGTCACACCCCGATATTTCCATGTATTACCGGTGGGTCCGGTGGAGAGTATCGTGACGTAGTTGATATCGTCATAGTCAAATAATCACAGTTCAATGCACAACGGAAGTCTAAAGTAAAATATTACAAACCGAATCGAAAGTAACATAAGTATTACAAACGGAATGTAAAAGGATCCACAGGCTGATCAAAACAAAAGAAGGTATTGTTCAACAGATTTTAAAGTGATAAAGCTTGCAAAACTCTTTATTTAATTCACTCAGGAGTAGCCAGCCTATTCCGCCTAGTACCTGCACTTAACCTTTTGGAAAATACGTCAGTTTACACTGGTAAATATAATTAACTGACACTTTTGAAAATGTTTTAAGAAAATTGGTTTAAATGCATAAGGCACAAATAATCTTTTATAACTTGGGATAATTATTTAAAAATAATATTGTAAAAGAATTATATGTTTGTTATACGTTCAGTAGCCCGGGTTGAATACCGGGTTATAGATTAATAGACACACCACATAATATATCCCACGACGAGTTATTCTCGAACAGGCGGGTACACTATTTTACATACGCACTGGCAGGTGTATACCTAAACCCCGTGCTTAAGTCGTGGCCATTTCAATGAATGAGCCGAGGATATCCAGGACATGGTCATTAACCCCCCAAAGGCTTAGAACAAACAAAACAGATTAAATGGGTTATCTCAATGATTTAACCTTCATATGATTAAAAATTCAATACCCGACCAAGCGGTATTTTATATACCGTACCCCAAGCCCGTATAAGGGAAAATAAGTTAAAAGTATTTACCTGAGCAAAATATACAAATTTGTCTCAGCCGTATACAATCAGCAAGTGCAAATATCTTTTACTGGGCTCCTAAATCTGGAACGAAGGTTTTTTATAACCTATTAGATTCCTAACGGGCCTTACTTAAGTTTAAACTTAGACCGGTTAGTTTTAAAGAAAGATATATGGTTCAAAACGCAAGATTAAGTGAAACCTGATTAGAATGTGGTTTATACCCGACAAGTATGAATACTTGTATAATATGGGTAAACTAAACACATTCTGGATTTTGAGGTAAAAATGATAAGGTTTGACCCGTTTCGGTCAATTTATGCAAACTAGTTACATAAACCGTACCGAACGCGAAAAATGCATAACGGGTAACCAAATGAGTCATGAACAGATTCCCTAAGTTAATATGCTTAGAATGTGTTATGATATCAGTAGGAAACCTTCCATTATGCCCAAAACGAATTTAAAATTAATTTAAGCCCCGTAGGGGTATTTTGGTCATTTTAAAGATTATAAAAAACTAAATACCAATCTGAGGTTCTGGTCTAAGCTGATCAGTAAAAATATTTATTTTTGCAAGTCATATCAGTAGGGTATTGCATATATGTGAAATTTATCATTTATAACAAAACTATGCGCCGTAGGGGCATTTTGGTCATTTCACATAAGCTTTAAAGGTCAAATTTGGAAATATGAGTTCAAAACTTTCACTTACTGTTAAAGTATAAAAATTTACTTAAAACATCAGTAGGTAATAAGTCTTATGTGTCAAAAATAGTTTTAACCCATACTATGTGTTTAAAATGCGTAAAAAGTCGGTTTTAGACGATTTTCAGGTTATGTAAGGAAAGCTGAGATTTTTATGAGTCCAGAAGGCTTAAAATATTTTATTTAACATATAAAATCAGTAGCAAAAGGTTTGGTATCAAAATGTTATATAAAACTCATTTTATTAGCAAAAAGGGTATAATCGTCAATTACCGAATCAAAGCAATAACCCTATGTTATGATCAGTTTAAAAATGAATAAAAATCTTCAAAAACCCCAAAATATTATATTACATCAGTGGGTAAAAAGTTTGGTGTTGAAATTTGGGTTTAAATAGGCTTTATGCTAAAAATGCCGTTTAATTAATAAAAAGCTTCCAAATTACGATATTGAGCATAACTCCTAATTTAGACCTCAAGCTGATGTCAAATTTTTAGAACATGTTTATAAATCAGTAATAAAGGTTTTTTTTCCTCTCACATTTTCAAAAACCTCGTCTTAATGTCAAAAGGGCGTAATAGTCAACTTTTAAGCATATAACGGAAACATGCAATGAACTAGGATTACTATGGAACTAAGTTGTATAACCTCAGAGGGTTATACTAACCTATAACATGGTCCTAAAGGAACCCTAAGGAATATCTAAATTAAGCTAAATCGGGTCAAAACTGAAAGTCAAAGCAAAAGTCTACTTTTGCGACTTTCGGTTCCGAACCGAGCCTAAACTCAGAATTGTCGGGTTGAACATGCCTATACATGTTCTTACATTATTTACCAAGTTATTTTAGTGTTAAAATAGGTTCCATAACTTCTACATTATCAGTTATGAATTTATTTGCAAAAATAGCTTCTGTTGACTTTTTAATATTAAGTTTGACCCGACAATTGACCAAGTTAGAGTGATAATCAGTGGGTGCCCTTTTAAGGGTTTATTACCCACATAATTACCAACTAATAGCCAGTTTCAATTCGAATAATGCCTGGACCATTAGTGATTAATCACTAAGTTAAAGCTTAATTACGACGGCTTCGACTTTTGGTCATTAAGCTAATAAAACTTGAACTAGAGAAGCTAAGAATGCTTACAAGGACTCTTAGCACGAATTAGGAGCTGAAGGAAACTTGCTTGAAGTCAAGAGAGCTCCAGAGAGTGAGTTGAGAATGATTTTTGTGAATGAACAATGAACTAGCAAACAAGAAGTTCTTATATAGGACTTTAAAACTCACAAGATCATTCCACACAAGCCTACAAATGTTTTCTGATGATCCCAGGTGTCCCTATGCATGAAATACTGTTGGCTCAGTCCCTGGAATCGAAAACAAGGCATACAAAGGTGGTGCAACCTGCTGTACATGCATCTATCGTTTTTTTCTGCATCTGGGCCTTTTACGCGGCCTGCGTAAGTCTTGGCCGTGGGTCTACGCGGCCCGCGTGGAGGGTTATCTCCGGTAATAAGTTTCCACACGTTGCATTTTTGGTCCCTGGTCCATTTAAACTTTATTTTACTTTCATTTATTGCACTTTGGACCCCCATAGTTAACTTTTAAGGACCTTGGGTCATTAACTAACTCCGTTAAGCTCCCGGTTAGTTATACGATCACCCGAAAAGTCTTGTTTTCTTCGAAACTCCACAAATTTAATATCCAACATTCACGAGGTCAAAATATATAATTCTCACAATGTTTTTGGGTTCGTTAGAAGGTCACTCAGAGGTTACTTTCAACATGCTGACACTTTTAACCCCTATGTTTCACAAGATCCTTATTTTGAGCACAAACGACTTTTCAAGTTCGATAAATTATTCGTTAAAGAATACGAACGTCGTATGAGATCAATCAGAGTCACAAAAATGGCATGTTGACACTTTGTATCCCTATCACTTACATATATACATTGTTTGACATTTTTAGTCCTTCGGAAATAATTCCTTACACATTTAAAGTCCATGACATGTGTCTTTATTATATTGGTCGCGATTTTACGAGGTGTTACATCCTCACCCCCTTAAAAGAAATCTCGAACTCGAGATTTACTGAAATAAATGAGGGTAGTTTTGTTTCATTGTGGACTCAACCTCCCACGTGTACTCGGGATCTCTATGGGTATCCCATTTAACCTTCACAATCGGTACATGTTTCTTTCGAAGCTTCTTAACCTGTCGATCCTCGATCGACAAACGTTTTTCTACAAACTTCAAGCTCTCATCTATATGCACAACCTTATGTGACATGGCTAGCGATTCATCTGCTAGACATTTCTTCAAATTGCAAATGTGGAACATATTATAGATTCCACTAAGCTCTTCTGGCAGATTTAGCTTGTAAGCTACAGTTCGGACACATTCGATAATCTCGAATGGTCCTATGTATCTTGGGCTTAGCTTGCCTTTCTTGCCAAAACGCATCACCCCTTTCCAAGGTGATACCTTTAGCAGCACTTTATCACCTACCTCAAATTTCAGAGGTTTACGCCTTTTATCTGCGTAGCTCTTCTGCCTATCCCTGGCAGCTTTGAGACGATCACGTATCTGCACAATCTTATCTGTCATCTCCAGGACTATATCAGGTCCTGTTAGTTGGACATCTCCAACTTCCGCCCAACAAACTGGTGTCCTGCACTTTCTTCCATACAAAGCTTCAAAAGGTGCAGCTTGGATACTCGAATGATAGCTATTATTGTACGAGAATTCAATCAATGGAAGATGATCATCCCAACTTCCACCTAAATCAATAACACACGCTCGTAGCATATCCTCGAGTGTTTGTATAGTACGATCGCTTTGACTATCCGTCTGAGGATGATATGCAGTGCTGAAATTTAGTCGAGTGCCTAGGGATTGTTGAAATATTTTCCAAAAATGCGATGTATATCTCGTATCCCTATCAGAGATGATGGACACTGGCACTCCGTGAAGAGATACAATCTCGTCCACGTACAGCTGAGCTAACTTATCTGAGCTGTGTGTTTCCTTAATAGGTAAGAAGTGGGCTGAGTTACTCAGTCTATCTACTATAACCCAAATAGTATCATTTCCTCGCTTTGTCTTTGGTAACTTAGTGATAAAATCAATAGTTACCATTTCCCACTTCCAGGTGGGAAGTTCAGGCTGTTATAGCAAACCTGACTGCTTCTGGTGTTCTGCTTTAAGTTGAGCACACATCAGACATTTGGCCACATAAGTGGCTATAGATTTCTTCAAACCTATCCACCAGTAATTTGCCTTTAAATCCTGATACATCTTGTCACTTCCAGGATGAACTGAGTATTTGGAGCTATGGGCTTCTTGAAGAATCACGTCCCGAAGCCCTCCATAGATTGGAACCCATATTCTTCCATTCAATCTTAGAATTCCATCCTTGCCATAGGATAACTGTTCAGCAGTTACTCCCAACTTTTCATTTGGATAGTTGGCTTCTAATACAGCTTCCTTCTGAGTGGCTAACAATCTTTCATTCAAGCTGTTTTTCAATTCAATGCTCTTGGCATTGATTCTAATGGGCTTAACCCTTTCCTTCCTGCTGAGAGCGTCAGCTACAACATTTGCTTTTCCTGGATGGTAGCGAATTTCACAATCATAATCATTCAGTGTCTACATCCATCGACGCTGTCTCATGTTCAGATCCTTCTGGTTAAACAGATGTTTAAGGCTCTTATGATCAGAATAGATCACACATTTAGTACCATATAAATAATGCCTCCAAAGTTTTAGTGCAAACACAACGGCACCCAATTCCAAATCGTGGGTGGTGTAATTCTTTTTGTGCACCTTTAACTGTCGGGATGCATATGCAATAACTTTGCCTTTCTGCATAAGCACACATCCCACACCTGTGTGTGATGCGTCACAATAAACCACAAATTCTTCGATCCCTTCAGGCAATGTCAGCACAGGAGCATTGCTCAACTTCTGTTTAAGAATATCAAAGGATTCTTGTTGCTTAGGACCCCAATTAAACTTGATATTCTTGCGAGTCAATGAAGTTAGGGGTGCAGCAATCCTTGATCAAATAAGGAATTTCAATAATCCCTTCTGCTCTTCCCTTTGATCAAATTAGACAAACCCTTAAGTAGACCCCGACGGCTCCTACGCTCCCTCTGAACATCCTGCTCCACCTGATTCAGCCTTTGAAGAATCTCCTGCTGCGGCGGTGGTTGGACAAGTGGCGGCTGCGGCTGCTGCTGTGGCTGAGGCTGAAGAGGTGGAGGGTATTGATACCCATAAGCTGGTATCCAGTCTGGTAGGAAGCTCCGTAGGGCCCTTCAGGATGAAGAGCATTGTAGTTCACCGCTACAAGATATGGGTCAACATCGGGGGAATTATAGTAGTTGATGCCAGTATGGGCTGGCTGCTCAAAAGGGTTATACGCCGCTGCATCGGCGTATGAAGGTATTGGGTTATCAAAACCCACATGTGGTGGTGAGGGTGGCACAACTGGCGCGGAGTCCACCTCGGAAACAGGGTTTGAAGGCCCTCCCATTTGCGGGTCTTCATACAGTGGCGGGTAGTGACTGCCACTGGAGGGTTGGGGGGTGCTGAAATGGAATCCCCCTTGCACAGACATCCGTGCTCCTAATCTTCTCCGCCTCGTTGGCTCCGGAGGCGGTTGCTGCTCTGGCGGCGGCGATGGCGGTGGCGTAACCGCCTGGAATCGTGAATCCTCAGAGGGATCCTGTTGCTGCTGTGGAGGTGCTGGGTTAAAAGGGGGAGTGAACTCCCAATGGTACGAGGCATACCTTGCTTCATAGCTGTCTGGTCCTCAGTATGGTAAACTGTGAAAAGGCGATCCGTCTGATATCTGTATGGGATGCGTGGGCGTCCCAGATGGTGGCTCGGTAGGATTCGGATCTTCATCCATATCCATGTCTTAATCACCGGAATAATGATCTTCTAGTCCCAATGGGTTAAAACCCATTGGTTCTTGCAAATGGTTTGCCGGGTTGAACCGGCTCTGGAAGTACGACGTCGGGTCTTGGAAGGCGCGGTGCGAACCCGACCGCTACAGTGGAAGGTAGGAGTGGCGGGAATGATCGGACTCGTTGCCTTGATGGAGCCCGAAGGAATCGTGGTACGAAGGTGAGGAACTAAGCGAGACAGAACGCCTCGCAGGCTCTAAGTAGGTCCTCCAATCTTCCTAGGGACTAGTGCTTATCGTCACTGAAGGAGTTTGCCGGTGTGATGGCCCGGCCTCATGATCGTGACTGGTGAAAATTGGGGCTTTACCGCCTCTTCCTCTTCCTCGAATACACGGTGGCATCTTCTGTTCCTGTCAAAACAAACAAAGGAAACAAACAAGGAAAACAATAAAGGACAAATAAAAGATTAGGATTAGTCCTAAGTCCTTTGCCTAGACTCGGAAGTCAAGGAATGTGCAACTGTTTCATTGAGATTAAACACAAAAGGCTAGTGTTTAATTCACTCAATGTTGGCTCTGATACCAACCTGTTACACCCTAATATTTCCACGTATTACCGGTGGGCCGGTGGAGAGTATCGTGACGTAGTTGATATCGTCATAGTCAAATAATCACAGTTCAATGCACAGCGGAAGTCTAAAGTAAAATATTACAAACCGAATCGAAAGTAACATAAGTATTACAAACGGAATGTAAAAGGATCCACAGGCGGATCAAAACAAAAGAATGTATTGTTCAACAGATTTTAAAGTGATAAAGCTTCCAAAACTCTTTATTTAATTCACTCAGGAGTAGCCAGCCTATTCCGCCTAGTACCTACACTTAACCTATTGGAAAATACGTCAGTTTACACTGGTAAATACAATTAACTGACACTTTTGAAAATGTTTTAAGAAAATTGGCTTAAATGCACAAGGCACAAATAACCTTTTATAACTTGGGATAATTATTTAAAAATAATCTTGTAAAAGAATTATATGTTTGTTATACGTTCAGTAGCCCGGGTTGAATACCGGGTTAAAGATTAATAGACACACCACATAATATATCCCACGGCGAGTTATTCTCGAACAGGCGGGTACATTATTTTACATACGCACCGGCAGGTGTATGCCTACACCCCGTGGTTAAGTCGTGGCCGTTTCAATAAATGAGCCAAGGATATCCAGGACATGGTCATTAACCCCCCCAAAGGCTTAGAACAAACAAAACAGATTAAACGGGTTATCTCAATGATTTAACCTTCATATGATTAAAAATTTAATACCCGACCAAGCGGTATTTTATATACCATGCCCCAAGCCCGTATAAGGGAAAATAAGTTAAAAGTATTTACCTGAGCAAAATATACAAATTTATCTCAGCCGTATACAATCAGCAAGTGCAAATATCTTTTACTGGGCTCCTAAATCTGGAACAAAGGTTTTTAATAACCTATTAGATTCCTGAAGAAACACTGGATAAATGACCGGAATCAGATAAACCAGGGGGTTATGTTCTGCGTAAAAAGGGTTGGTTTCTTCTCGTTTGGTTCAAAGGGACAGATCTTATCCTCTTCTCGACAACTGCAAAACAGAAACCGTCAGACTCGCCACAGGGAGAATGGGGGTTCTCTCCGTGACCACCCTCCGGCGTGAGAATAAGTATCGGCTTATGAAGAAAAAGAAGTATAAGTGAAGTGAATGTAACTTAAAGTTTGTACCTGAATTACTCTTCTATTTATAGCAGGGAGTTTGGGCGGAAAAACCTGTTATTGAAATGTTAACGAAAGATGCTAACTCTGTAAACGGTTATTTTCCCTCCGTTAATCCTCTTAATCTGACGTGAGAGCACACGGATCGTGATTTAGATCAACGGATGGGGTATTGCCACGTGGAAAGTGGGCAAGTGGAGATTTCTCTTTAATTCCATGCCATCATCGTGACTTCACAGGAGCCCGGGATGACGACACGTGGCCAGACGGTTATAACTGTCTGGTGGTGCACGATTGAATCTTCTAGAAGATTACTGCCATAATCTGGTGTGACTCCTTATCGTGTGTTGTCAGTGTAGTAAATAATATCCAAGTCTGGGTATTATTTAAGCGGGGGTGCAAACTGGGATTTTTTATCCCTGTTTGTTATAGAGGAAAGCGCAAGGATTCGTTAATTTCCTTTTGGCGCGCGGGTGTTGTTTGTTGTCTTTCTTCTAAGCTCTCTATGTTGGACCAGTGCGCGGCCACGCAAGATCTAAAGAGGGTTAAAGACGGGGTTGTAGTATGGTCTCAAGTACTTAAAGCGAGGTTTTTGGGACCTTATCCCTTCAAGTCCCCCCAGTCTAGTGTTTCTCTTATGCAAATAAGTGGAGCACTGGACTATGAGAGAGAGAGGTGCTTGTTGCTTTAGAGGTTTTTTGGCGCGAAAATGGAGAATCTTCTGGGAGAAGATACTCTTTGCTTATTATTTTGATTTCCTGAAAATCTTGATTTTGGAAAGATGGAAATTTTAAGAGGAAAGATATTTGTACCTTTCTTTATTCGGAACTATTGTTACCTTGAGTGAAGAGTTTGTGTAATTTTCTGCTGACGATTGCTTATGTCATATCTATATTTTGTGCTGCCTCTTCGTCTTCTATCTTAACTGTAGCTCTGGGAATGCGTGTGGACTCTGTCAGAAAGTTTTAAATGGGATGTGACGTTTTCAGTGGCAGCGCCGTTGTGAAGTCAGTTGATTTGATACTTAATCATCACAATTCTCTTTTCGATGCTGAAACCAGTCTTTCCTAGCCTATATATTCATATTGGGTGTGAAGTTCTTTTCCCAATTTGGAAAAAATGAAGAATAAGCGACGGATCCGATGGCGAAGAATTTCTGAAGTCTTGAAGACCTTCGAAGCTGCCGATGCTTTGCTTCTTCTTTCTGGCTTAATGGTTGACCCTTCCACCGATGATGGTGGTTTCCATGGTGCCATTCTTCCTTATTCTTCGAGGGACCGACTCTTCTCCGATCTTTTAGAAGATAATAATGGAGGAGTTACCAGGTTGTCATCTCACCTTGTAACTTGTTCTTTTTCGACTGATCAGAGAGGGAGTTGTTCAATTGTCTACCAGCGTCGTCGTCGTGCTGCCTTTCCGGCTGAAATTCCGACTGGTGAGAATGTGGTCGTTACTGCCGGAGATGACAGGGAGAATGTCAACCCTTGGATTGTTGATCCCCACCCCTTGTCTGAGTATGGTGAGGTCCTTCATACTCCGTTTGGGGTGTTAGATATGCTTTCTTAGTTTGCTTATTTTGTAACTGATACTTCTGAAGAAACACTGTTGTGTTTTTGTAAATGGTTTGTTAAAGTGCTTTTGCTGCACTAGTAACATTTTGAAGATATGCTATGTATATTTGCTTTGGCAGTTTACAAGTTGTGTTTGGATTACAATATGTTGCATGTGCCTAATTACTTTGTTTAGGTAGAGCGAATCAGAATGATATTGTGCTCATGTGTGAACGTAGGTCTAGAATACGCCCGGATTTGGGCTTTGTTTAGACCGTTCATGAGGTGTACAATGTTTACCATATTGTTTTCGCGCATACCAAAGGAATTATATGCAATTTGTAACAAACAATAACATGTGTAAAGATAACTGTTGCATTAATAAGGCACAGAGCCAATAATATAAAGTAAAATAGAAAAATACATTGCATGTGTAAATCTGACTTGTTGAATAGCTTGGCTATATATAACACCTGCGCAGCTGTTGCGCGTTCCAGGTGCGAGGAACAGTTGTTCCATCGATTCTTTTTAGGGTGTACGCCCCTTTGCCTAGGACCTCATTGATAATGTACGGCCTTTCCCATTTCGTTTCCAGCTTGCCTGGCTTCTCCGCATTGGAAGCCTCATTGTCGTGTAAGACAAAGTCCCCTGGGACGAAAGTACACACGCGAACGCGCGCGTTGTAGTACTTTTCGAGTTTGGATTTATATCTTGCTTCTTCAATGGCGGCGTTCTCGCGCCTTTCTTCAAGAAGGTCTAAATCCATTCTCCGTTCTTTTTCATTATTTTGCTTCTCCATGGCAAGCATGCGCGTTGACGGAAGGCCAATTTCGGTTGGGATTACCGCTTCTGATCCGTATACCAGACTAAATGGGGTTTCTCCGTACTGGTTTTTGGCATAGTATGGTGAGCCCATAGGATGCTAGGGAGCTCATCGACCCATCCTCTGCGCGCCGTCCCCAGTCTTGCCTTAATGCCATCGATTATTTGTTTGTTGACACTTTCGACCTGCCCATTTGCTTGTGGGTGCGCCACAGAGGCGAAGTTGTATTCAATCTTCATTTCCTTGAACCACTTCTGGAGATCTTCCAAGGCGAAGTTAGTGCCGTTGTCGGAAATGATGCGCAATGGTAACCCGAATCTGCAAATAATATGTTCCCATATAAATTTACGGATTACCATTGCTGTGATTGAAGCTAACGCCTTGGCCTCAACCCACTTTGTGAAATAATCTACTGCCACGATAATAAATTTCACAGCGCCAGGCGCATCAGGGAATGGACCAACAAGGTCGATGCCCCATTGCTGGAAAGGCCAGGCGGATGTTACTGGTACGAGCGGATTTTTTCGGACAAAGGGTTTTTGGCGCGTGACGCTGACAAGCTGCGCATTTTTCGTAATAATTCCACCACGTCCACATGCATCCCCGGCCAATAGTAGCCTGCGCTTATTATCTTTGCTACTACCATGCGCGGTCCGGCGTGTATCCCACATAAGCCTTCATGGATTTCCCTGACTAAGTACTGCGCATCT
>JARYGA010013167.1:0-48986 GCA_030545235.1 Helianthus tuberosus
AAAACGTGTAATTTTTCCTCCTGCAGGGACAGCTGCGAGTGTAGGATCTAAACATCCTAGGATAGGTCGAAATGGCAGGTTATACCTCCTGCAGGGACAGCTGCGAGTGCCTCAGTCACTCGTTCGTTGATTAGAGCCGTCAGCGGGGCTTAAGTCAAGTTCAAACGTCCACTCATGATCTTCACAACGAAGCAACGTAAGTGAGAAAAGTGTCGCGAAAGTGCGTAAGCGTGGGACGACAGAAGAGAGTAAGCACACATGGCTCAAATAGCAGTTATCACGTTAACTAATGCACTATGTGAACTATAAAACAGACAATATAAACATAAATCATACCACCTATTGTGTCGAGTCTTGCACGTGGAGCGAAGCGTCGTTGTGGATCGTTGAGCACTGTACAGGTCATAGTCTAGTTTTGTCAAAAAGCTTTTCCCTTTTTAAAACCAAGTTCACTATAACCAATGGCTCTGATACCAATCTGTCACACCCCCAAAATCCACCATGCGGAGTATCACCGCTTGGAGGCGTGACATGACCAGGATCGAGCCACCAATCATATTGAACAATATAGTAGAGTAATTAAAAGTTCAACCACACAATATAATTGGTGTTCACAACCAAGTTAACCAAGTTCAAATTAAACAGCGGAAGCACAAGATGTGAAACCAAAACATAATTTTAATAAGTTCATAAGTTTAAATGTTTAACATGGGACTCGACAGTCCATATCCCACAACGACCTCCTCCTCGTGCAAGCTCCATAAGCATCTAACGACCTGCAAGGCATGTAACAATGAGTCAACAACAAAGCTGAGCGAGTTCACAGTAGGTGTTCGTTACAAAGTAGTTTTTCAAGAACTATGAGTTTGTTTGCAACTACAAGTTAAGTCAACTTTCCTTGTTTTCCAAAACATGAACGGTAGGGGCTACCCCGTGTTGTAGAGCCACTAGACTAGATGTATACATAGGTGTCCTTCCAATCCGAGGACAGAGGTACGTATTGAATACGTAGGTTTAGCGTAGGTGCCCTTCCCAATCCGAGGACAGAGGTACGTATAAGAATACGTAGGTTTAGCGCTGGTGCCCTTCCCAATCTGAGGACAGTGGTACGTAGTGAATACGTAGGTTTAGCGCTGGCGTCCTTCCCAATCCGAGGACGGAGGTACGTAGTGAATACGTAGGTTCAGCGCTGGCGTCCTTCCCAATCCGAGGACGGAGGTAAGTAGTCTAGTAGTGGTGAAAGTACAAGTTTCGTCTTAGCTATTTACTCCCATTCCCAACCCACCAGGAATCCCATGCCTTAAGAGTGTGAACTCAACTTTGTTTGCTCGGTTTGACTCTCAAAAACAGCTAACAGTCAAGGTCGGTCAATCACGTCCTAGTATGATTACCACTTAGTTTATTAGTGACTTCAAATAAGCACGAAGTTCCTACACGCATCTACCACCTAACATGCACTCACTTTAACGATTCATGCCCATATAAACTTCCCATCTATTCCCATTCATAAGCAAACATATGACATTGCACATAACACTTTCATTGACAAATAACATGTTAGATCATTCTCAGATAACCTACCCGACATTTAGATATGCAAATCACTAGTTATATTGTTTCAGCTTGAACATCCAAAACTGGACTGTTTTCGGGTATTTTAATAAAATAGTTAACTTACTCCAAAAATTCCAAACTTTTACAGAATGTTTTAAACAATCCAAATATTACTGTGTAAAAATATCGGGATCAAATTCATTACCAATATTTTATAAAAAATCATTTACCAGACTGAAGTCAGATTCATCACTTTCTGACTGCAGTCCACGAAATAATTTATTTAAAATTCATCGTAAGTCCGATTTATGAAATTCCAGTTGGAGCATTACAATGACATCAGTGGCCATCTACAGTACAAATTTCATGAGCTAATTCTAAACAGCTTTCAAGTTATGACGAAAAACATAACACACATTTTCTGCAGTAAAAACGCAGCTTTTGCTGCTGTGAAAAACGACCCTTTAAAAATAGCAAACGAAGTCCAAAAATTATGATTCCAGTGCCATTAGAACCGTATTTCGAAATAACACGTTATAGACTCAAGAAAATCAATTTTTCCTTAAATATCGACCTGTTTACAGCCAACAGTTGGCTGTAAATGTTTGGACAGAAGTTGTTTTCAGCTTATAGCGCTCTAACGCAAGTCCTATTTGTTCCGTTAACATGCTCAGTGATCAACAACAACACGTCTAGTAATCAACAAGCAAGCATTAACATATACCAAACAACATCATACTAACAACACTTTATCATATTTCATCTTTATGTAAACCTTATGTTTAAACTTTTAGTTCATGTTCTTTTAGTGTTCTTGTTATAATCAACCTACTACATCTTTTAACCATTCAAAATAGAAGTGAACAAAGGTTAAAAAAGGACTTACAACTAGCTCAAAGCTAGGGAAGATCTCTAGTGAAAAGGATGATGAAAAGTGGGTGATGAAAGCAAATGAGAAGGATTCTCCAAGACCTTCAAGCTCCAAACTTCATGTATCACCTTCTAGTGTTTGAACAAGCTTAAAAATGGATGAAGATGGTTGAGTTAGGGTGGTGGTGGTGGTGGTTATGGTGAGAGCCGAGAGGGGAGAGGGAGAGATGAGGGATGGTGTGAAGATTGTGGAGTGTAAGAGTGGAGGATATGTGCCATACTTGTAATCCTTCTTTCAAATATTTTGTCTAAAATATCAAGCAACAAATCAAGAAGATATGATACATATCTAGGAAAGTATGGGGTGGATTTTGGTGGGGTCCCATGGGGACGGTTGCACATGGGGGGGGGGTTAAATGAAAATTACTTGGTAAATAAATCAATTAGTGGAAGGTTAAAGTGCAAAATCTAATGTTTAGTGTAAACCATGTATTTTGAAATGTGTTTAAGTGTTCGGGAACCATAACTAGCTCAGAAAAATAAAAATAATGTTTCTTGCAATATTTTAGTGTTCCGGGTAATGTCCGTTTGTTTGGTTAGATACCGTTTCGTTAAAGTGCTAAGTTGTTCCGTATAGTGTCCTATATATATCTTTTTGTAACACTTTTAATTCCCAACACTTAGGAAAACATTCAGGACCATTTAGTAATTTTCTGCACAAGACTAGTATGTTAACAAGCACATGTAAGCATGATGCAGTAATTAGAAAGCAGTTAAGTAGTTCAACACAGTCATCAAGCACTTTAATTAACATTAATAAATCGTACAGATACATGTAATTATGAGGGTTGTCACATTCTCCCCCTGTTAAGAAAATTTCGTCCCGAAATTTAGCACGTGGTTATAGCTCAGAAAAATAAAAATAATGTTTCTTGCAATATTTTAGTGTTCCGGGTAATGTCCGGTTGTTCGGTTAGATACCGTTTCGTTAAAGTGCTAAGTTGTTTCGTATAGTGTCCTATATATATCTTTTTGTAACACTTTTAGGGTCTATTTGGTATGGGGTAATGGAATAGATGAGAGAATGGAATGGACGAGGTAATGGAATGGACAACGGAATGAAATGGATCATTCCATTCCATTGTGATGTTTTGTTACTCATATGTGAATAGAATGAATCATTACCTTGTACAATTTGATAAACAAAAAAAAGATGAAGTAACGAAACACAACTGTATTAAAAACGACAAAAATATAATTGCCTCAATAATAATAATAATAATAATAATATATTAATGATAAAAAATTAATAATAGATTTTTGATGTATATTAATATTAGTATGAATATTAATATATATAAATACAAATAAAAGTATAAGTATAATAATAATAATAATAATAATAATAATAATAATAATAATAAAAGTATAAGTATAATAATAATAAGAATAACATATTTCTTTCCATTCCTTGAAGGAATGGAAAAAAAAAACACCTACATACTAAGGAATGGAAATTATTATATTTGGAAAGAGTTACATTCCTTTGGAATGCTCCATTCCATTACCACATTATAACCAAACATGTTTCTTTTCATTCCATCAGAATGATCCATTCCATTCCAGCTTCCATTCCTTCATACCAAACGCTACCTTAATTCCTAACACTTAGGAAAACATTCAGGACCATTTAGTCAATTTTCCGCACAAGACTAGTATGTTAACAAGCACATGTAAGCATGACGTAGTAATTAGAAAGCAGTTAAGTAATTCAACACAGTCATCAAGCACTTTAATTAACATTAATAAATCGTACAGATACATGTAATTATGAGGGTTGTCACATTCTCCCTCTGTTAAGAAAATTCCGTCCCGAAATTTAGCACGTGGTTACTGAGGAAGCTAG
Source organism: Helianthus tuberosus (assembly GCA_030545235.1). NCBI lineage: Eukaryota > Viridiplantae > Streptophyta > Magnoliopsida > Asterales > Asteraceae > Helianthus > Helianthus tuberosus. The sequence goes on from JARYGA010013167.1 coordinate 4,331, forward strand.
TTAAGTTGCGTGGTTTACTGGTTTTTCCTGGGGTGTCACATCATCCCCCCGTTGGTTTGGAATTTCGTCCCGAAATTCCGCAGTAGCTTCAGCCTCAGTAGTGGTTGCACTTTTCTCAAATAACTGGGGATACTTGTGTTTCATTTGGTCTTCTCGTTCCCAGGTATACTCTGGGCCACGACGGGAGTTCCAACGAACTCGAACAAGAGGTATCCTGGTATGCTTGAGAACCTTAACATCTCGATCAGTGATTTCAACTGGTTCCTCGACGAATCGCAACTGGTCGTCGATTGTGAGCTCTTTTAAGGGAACTATGAGGGTCTCATCTGACATACACTTTTTCAGATTTGACACGTGGAATACGTTGTGAACTCCGCTGAGTTCTTCAGGTAGATTCAACTTGTAGGCGACTTTGCCAATCTTCTCAATGATATCGAACGGTCCGACATAACGCGGATTGAGTTTGCCTCATTTGCCAAAACGAACTACACCTTTCCAAGGTGAGACTTTAAGTAGCACTCGATCCCCAACCTGGAACTCGAGTGGTTTCCTACGCTTATCAGCGTAGCTTTTCTGACAGTCACGAGCTGCCGCCATTCGTTGTCGTATTTGAGCAATCCTCTCGGTTGTATCTACTACAAGTTCTGGGCCAGTGATTTGACTGTCGCCAACCTCTGCCCAATAAAGAGGTGATTGGCATTTCCGTCCTTACAATGCCTCGAACAGAGCGGCCTGGATACTGGTGTGGTAGCTGTTATTATACGAAAATTCTACTAGAGGTAGATGTCGCTCCCAGCCATTACCAAAATCAATCACACATGCCCTAAGCATGTCTTCAAGGGTTTGAATGGTACGTTCAGACTGCTCATCCGTCTGTGGATGATAAGCGGTGCTCATATCTAAGCGTGAGCCAAAAGACTTGTGCATAGCTTGCCACAATTCAGAAGTAAAACGCGCGTCGCGATCAGATATGATAGAGGTTGGCACTCCGTGCCTTGATACTACTTCCTTTAGGTAGACGTCTGCTAGAGTAGAAAACTTGTCGGTTTCCTTGATAGCCAAGAAGTGTGCAGACTTAGTCAATCGATCCACTATCACCCAAATAGTGTCATTTCTTCGTTGAGATCTAGGCAGGCCAGTAACGAAATCCATGGAAATTTGCTCCCATTTCCATGTCGGGATCTCTGGTTGTTGGAGTAGGCCTGATGGTTTTGGATATTCAATCTCGACTCTCGCACAAGTCAAACATTTACTGACGTAGGTTGCTATGTTGGCTTTCATACTAGGCCACCAATACGTAGTCTTGAGATCGTGGTACATCTTATCCGAACCAGGATGTACTGAATAACGAGGCTTGTGTGCCTCATCCATCACAAGCTCACGTAGATTACCATAGAGTGGAACCCAGATGCGTCCTGTTACGTAGTAAGTGCCGTCTTCCTTTTGTTCTAACCGTTTTCTTGATCCTTGTAGAGATTCCGCCCTGATGTTTTCTGCTTTCAATGCTTCAACCTGAGCATCTCGTATCCGAGTAGGAAGACTAGATTGGATGGTAAGTTGTAACGCTCGCACACGTTTAGGTCTAGTATCCTTTCGACTGAGGGTGTCGGCCACAACATTGGCTTTGCCCGGATGGTATTTGATAGCGCATTCATAATCATTCAAGAGCTCGACCCATCGGCGTTGTCGCATGTTTAACTCCTTTTGCTTGAAGATATGCTCGAGACTCCTGTGATCGGTGTAAATGGTGCACTTGGTACCGTACAGGTAATGTCTCCATATCTTAAGTGCGAAAAAAACTGCTCCCAATTCCAGGTCGTGCATAGCGTAGTTCCTTTCGTGAACTTTAAGTTGGCGGGATGCGTAGGCAATGACCTTGTCACGTTGCATCAACACGCAACCAAGTCCTTGGATGGAAGCGTCGCAATAAACCACAAAATCATTTGTGCCTTCAGGCAATGAGAGGATAGGCGCGCTACAAAGTCTATCTTTTAAGTACTGAAATGCGGACTCCTGTACATCACCCCAACGATAGGTGACACCCTTCTGAGTCAGTGAAGTGAGAGGTTGCGCAATCTTTGAGAAATCCTTGATAAACCGTCTGTAATATCCTGCCAAACCCAAGAATTGGCGGATTTCTATTGGTGTACGGGGTGCAGGCCAGTTCTTGATTGAGTCTACCTTGGATGGATCAACATGAATCCCATCCTTGTTTACCACGTGGCCTAGAAAGTGGACTTCGGGAAGCCAGAAGTCACATTTCGAAAATTTGGCATACAACTGCTCTGTTCGAAGAAGTTCCAAAATAAGCCTCAGGTGTTGCTCGTGTTCTTCCTGACTCTTCGAATAGATAAGGATTTCGTCGATGAAAACTATGACAAACTTATCCAGGTAAGGTTTGCACACTCGATTCATGATATCCATGAAGACTGCAGGTGCATTCGTCAATCCGAAAGGCATAACCAGAAACTCGTAATGCCCGTAACGAGTCCTGAATGCTGTTTTAGAGATATCCTCGTCTCGAACTCTCAGTTGATGATAGCCTGACCTCAGGTCAATCTTGGAATAGAAACTCGACCCTTGCAACTGGTCGAATAAGTCATCAATGCGTGGAAGAGGATAACGATTCTTCACGGTCACCTTGTTGAGTTCGCGGTAGTCAATACACATTCTGAAGGTACCGTCTTTCTTCTTCACGAATAACACTGGAGCTCCCCAAGGCGAAGAGCTAGGGCGAATAAAACCCTTGTCCAAGAGGTCTTGCAATTGAGTGGAGAATTCTTCTAGTTCTGATGGGGCTAAGCGATAAGGTGCTTGATGCGTGTGAAGTGTTATATATATTAGGTGTATATTTTAAGCCCTTTAACACTTTTTAGCCAAGTTTTAAATTTATAAAACACGATATTTACTAACACTAAACACACAAATGGGCAAGTGCACCCATCGTGAGCGTAGTATAGTGTTGGTAAGATACCGAGGTCGTCCAAGGACACAAGAGCTTTTAGTATCGGTTTATCCTCAACGTCTAATCAAATAAAAAGTTTGGAAAAATGTTTTAAACTAATAAAAATAAAAACTAACTAAAATGCTGAAAATAAAAATAAAAGAAAAACAGATAGACAAGATGAATCACTTGGTTCCGACTCGTGTATAGTGTAACCTTTGATTATTTCCGCACTTTTGCACTTATTTTAGAGATTATCTTAGTTATTGTAGTAGGCCCCTCTTTTGAAGGTGACGTTACCCTCAACCCAGTAGTTTGAGTCAGCAAGGATACAATCCTAAAGGGTCGGATTATTGAAAGATACTTAATTAAGTTATTAATGCAAATTATGGTAGGCCCCTCTTTTGGAGGTGACGTTACCCTCGACTAAGTAGTCTGAGTCAGCAGGGATACAGTCCTAAATAGCCGGGTTATAGTATTAATAGTAGTTAACTTATGAGGGGATCAAAGAGTTTGGACCCTCGTCATCCAATACCGTTAAGTATTGAAGGAGGTCCTACTAAATTTGACCCATGTCCATTGCAGGACCTCTAAACGCTGAACAATGGCAAGACTCTTACCAAACTGTTCCCTTAACCCCCGACCAGGTAGCCAACATACCTCCATATAGACCGTGGAGATATGAATGGTGAAAATCTTTTATTTTATATAGACAGTAAAATAATGTCAAGACACCACGGACAAACGATAAGGAAGAATCACCTTCAACATAAGAAACTAGTTATTAAAGTCATTAATACAAAACCAAATAAATAGTGCGAAAAGATTAGAAATAAAAAGTATTACACTAGACACTTGTCTTCACCAAGTGATGTAAGAGACTTAGGCAAACATGGCCTTGATTGTCAAGAACTCTTACGATCAATCTTGGATCCCGAGACGACTCACACACTCTACGATGGACAATGGATGATGGTGGTGGATGATGGTGTTATGGTGGTGGTGGGTGAAGTGTGAGATAGGTGGTGTGCCAATGGATGGTTTGAGCTTGAGCCAAGCACTCCTATTTATAGGCTGAACAGAAGCTCGGGCACGGCCCCGTGTCCACATCCTTCTCTTTCTTCATTTAATGCAGCTTGTCTTATTAGTTGACCACGCCCCCGTGTCCGCTGAGCACGACCTCGTGTGCAGAAGAATCTTTGTACTATGAAGATTTGCCTAGATTGTGCAAATCTTATAGTTGACCACGGCCCCATGTCCGCTGAGCACGGCCTCGTGGTGGGCAATAGAAGCTTCTACCACTTTATCTTTTCTGCTGGCACTTGGGCACGCCCCCGTGCTGGCTGAGCACGGGGCGTATTCAGTCTTCTGTCTTCTTGTTTTGCTTGGGAAGATGCTGTCGTGGGGTCGGGCATGTCACGTTTGTTCCTTTTCTTGTATTTATGTTAGATTTTGCTGTCTTTTTGCTTCTTTTGTTAATTTGAGCTTATTTAATCCTGAAAATACAAAAGGAAGACAAAAGCACACTTTTTCCAACATTAGTACTAAAAAAGGGTTAGTTTTATGCCACAATTGATGTAATTTATATGTTGCATTTTGCACACATCAAATACCCCCACACTTGAATCTTTGCTTGTCCTCAAGCAAAACTCTTTATAATGTGGTTTTACACACCCAAATGGAATGGGTAGAAGAGAATGTTTTTGGGCTTGTCATAGAGTGTCGGAATTTCCAAGATTCTTTATTTAGTTTTATTTTTATTTATTTACAATCCTATTCGTCATGATTTATTTAAAACTTTTCATAAGATAAATTACTTATTAGGGCATAACATGCCTCTTTAAAATTTTCTTTATATACAAGTTCACATACCTCACGGGGGATCACTCAACACTTGGCCGAAAATGTATTTTAGTGGATCACTCGAGAGCGACATGGAACTTACTCCTACCATAGGCTTGCCAAGCAATCAATCCTCCTCCTTTTTAACTATATACCTTTGTAAATATCAAGAGGACTTTTTGGGTGAAGGGTTAGGCTTGGGTTAAAGGTAGGTGGTTGGGTTAGTGGTTAGTAGAAAAAGGGCGAAAAGCGTAACGAGCGTCGGTTTTCGTAAGACTTTTTATTTTTGTAACTTTTATTTTGATGAAGCTATTATTCAAACAAAGTTATTTTTGATGAACTTGTTTGTTTATTTGTTTTTGCTTCATCATCATCAACAACAAATTATTTATTTATTTTTTATTTTTTTAAAAGTCATACGAAAAACCGAGCTAATTACTAAAACAAAGGGTTAAAAATGAAAAAAGGTTTTGGTGGGTAAAAGGGTGTTTGGTTTGGGTTTTGAAATGAAAAGGTTTAGGCTCAAAGGGGCTAACTAGGGGGATTTTGGGTAGGTGGTAAAAAAAATGGTGTAGAAATAAAAAGGGTTAGTCCTAATGCCTCCATCATTTACTTACTCGGGTTTTAAGTTGGTAAGGACCGGGAATGTATCGTCGTGGCAAGTTCTAGAGTCGTAAGAACCAAGCGGCTATTCACACAAGAAACGAAAAATGAGCATTTAGTTTAATGATATATAATTGTATGCTCAATAAAGGCTCAAAACTCACTTTTGTGGGAATGGGTTTTTATGTGATCAAGTATATATAATTAAATTTTAACTAAGCTTGTCATGCCTTTTCATAATTTTCTTATGTTGGTTCTTTTTATCACGACGCTATCGGTTGTAAATTTGTAAAAATACAACCTTTTTAGAACTTGAAATTCCCAAGTTAAACCTAGACAAGTAAAAAATGAAAATTTTTGAAAATTTTTTTGGGGTGATTAGCGGTTCCAATAGAGTTTTGTGTAAGGCTTGTATTTTGGACTTGCAAGATTCAAGGTTTTAGCATCCCCCCACACTTAAATTACACATTGTCCTCAATGTGTCCAAAAAATAAGTTTTTAGGTTGATTGAATGTGTAAAAAGGTGTAAAAAGCAAAAATTTTGTGTTACTGGGCGCTGAACACGGCCCCGTGTTGTCCGGGCACGGCCCCCGTGTTCAAGTGCCAATAACAAAATTTAATCAAGAGAAACAGAAGCCTGGACACGGGGGCGTGTTGGGTGAACACGGCCCGTGTCCAGTTTACCTGAACTGGGTATTTCTGCAGACTGTGCAGCACGGGGCCGTGTTGGGTGGGCACGACCCGTGCCGAACTTACTATAAACGAAGAATTTCGTCGGAGGGCTTTGTTTTCCTGCATGGGGTGCTGGTTCAAGTTTTCCCTTGTATCCCTTGCCATCTCAAGTGTGTTTTATTCCTGAAAATTAAAACTAAACTAGAAAACATAAAAAAACTAATCTAAATTAAACTAAGGATAGTTCCGCGGAATGCCTCCGTGGTGCGCCACGTTTATAAGGGTCCTTGGCTAGACCCAAAGCCTGGTCATATGTCACTCAAGTGGGATGTTTCTCATCCCATGTTACACCGTCGGAGAGCGTCATCCAAGCTTGAGTCTATGACCTTCATGTAGTCGACCGGGTCTTCGTCTTCTACTCTCTTTCCCATTCCAAACTTCACTTCCTCGTCCCTAAACTTCAATGTTAGTGTTCCGTCATTCATATCAACCACTGCTTGGGCGGTGGCTAGAAATGGCCTCCCGAGGATGAGAGGAACCTCAGCGTCTTCTTCCATGTCTAGGATGACAAAGTCGGTTGGGAAAACGAAATTGTCAACTTTGACAAATAGATTTTCAGCGACACCTTGTGGGAATTTGACGAATCTATCGGCGAGTTGTATGCTCATCTTTGTAGGGCTCGTTGTTCCTAGGCCGAGTCATTTGAACATCGATGTGGGCATGAGGTTGATGCTAGCCCCAAGATCGGCTAATGCGTTACGAACGGGGGATTCCCCAATCGAGCAAGGAATCGTGAAGCTTCCGGGATCAATTTTCTTTTGTGGGAGTTTGTTGAGTACTAAGGCGGAGCATTCTTCGCCTAAGTTAACTAATTGCAATGATTCAATTTTCCTTTTATGAGTGAGGAAATCCCTCATAAATTTTGCATATTTAGGCATTTGGGTAAGGACCTCAATAAAAGGAATATTAACATGCAATTGTTTTAGTAAATTTTCGAACTTTGCGAATTGCTCATCGGTCTTTTGAAGATTCAACCTACCGGGGTATGGAATCGGAGGGGTCTTGGTGGGCTCTTGATTTGGTAAAGAAGCCTTTTTTGGTTGGGGTGCAGGTGGAGTTGTGGTATGGTTGGACTGGCTTCTTTCATCTGGCAGTAATAGAGCCTCCTCGGGACCCACGGTTCGATTCCTCAACGTGATGAGGTGTACTTGTGCTTTTGGGTTGGTTTCGGTATTGCTAGGTAACGCGCCTTGTGGTCTCTCGGAGAAATTTTGAGCTACTTGATTTAATTGTTTTTCAATATTTTGAATGCTAGCTTGTTGATTTCTAAAATTCGATTCCAATTGCTGAAATCGATCCGAGTTTTTCTTTTCGGTGTCAGAGATGAGGCGAGATACAGTATCTTCAAGCCTTTCTCTTCCACCTTGTTGTTGAGAAAAATTTTGTGGTTGTTGAAAGTTAGTTCGTTGGTTTTGTTGGTTACTACTATTGCCGGGATCTCTCCAACCAAGGTTAGGGTGGTTACGCCATCCTTGGTTGTAGGTACCCGTTGGTGGACCCGACGGCCTAGGTCTATTATCAATGTAGTTTACCGTTTCTGGTTGGACATCTACTTCTTTCATACAACTCCAATTTTCATGTGGCCCACCACACCCTTCACAAGCCATAACCGAGGCCGTTTTTGTCATTTCTAGTTTTTTGATTTTCGAAGAGAGGGCCTCGATTTGGGCTTGTAAAGAAGTGCTTTCATCAACCTTATGGGCGCCCGGGGCAATAGATTTATTACCTCGGGGAGTGTGCCATTGAAAATTGGTTTGAGCAATTTCCTCAATTTGATTATATATTTCATTTGGGCGACGATTACCTAAAAGTCCCCCGGAGCTAGAATCAAGTGTTTGTCTTGTGTGTGGCAACAACCCATTGTAGAAAGTGGATACTTGTTGCCATACTGCAAGACCGTGATGAGGACACTTTTGTAGTAGTTCCTTGAACCTTTCCCAAGTTTCATATAAGGATTCCCCATCCTCTTGTGAATATGTATTAATTTCAGTCATTAATTTAGCCGTTTTAGCAGGAGGGAAATATTTATATAGAAACTTTTGGGCTAGTTCATCCCAGGTGTTTACCGAGCCAACTGGGAGGGTGTTGAGCCAAGCCTTAGCTCGGTCTTTTAGTGAAAATGGAAACATCCGCAGGCGAATGGCGTCGTTTGATGCTCCATTGATCCGAAAGGTATCACATATTTCTAAGAAATTAGTAATATGTAGATGGGGATCCTCGTCCGCAAGACCATGGAAGGTTGCGGAGTTTTGGAGCATTTGTATCAAATGCGGCCGAAGTTTGAAGTTATTGGCCTCGACATTTGGTGCATTGATAGCGGTGCCTAGATTACCTACAGTGGGTCGTAGGTAATCCATGAGGGTACGTTGGTCCGCCATTGGAAGTGGGTCCCCCGAAACTCTCTTGATTTTTAGCCTTAAGTCTTTTTCTGAGAAAGCGTTCGGGTTCTTCTAAAGGTTCTTTTATGTCTCTACTAGAACTGGAGCTCATGCACTACTTTGGAAGTTCAAATGTGGCGTCTGGGTCCCTAATCCTGCAATAAAAACAGAAAAGAACGTTGGTCAGAAGGTTCACCATGGCCCCGTGCTCAGTGAACACGGCCCGTGGTCGGAGATACAGTGTTTGTTTCCCGGATCCCTGTTACTGGGAGTTGGACACGGCCCCGTGTTGCACCGACACGGCCCCGTGCTCAGCTCTCTGTAACTCGGAAAATAAAAACTGCCAGTGATAGTGCTGGGCACGGCCCGTGTCCGACCAGGCACGGCCCGTGCTGAGCTCTGCAGAAACAAAAAAATTAAGAAAAATCCTAAAAAAAATTGAAAAATAAGAAAAACGATTAGGCCGTTGATTCCTAACTTTCTTAAAATCCTTGTGTCCCCGGCAACGGCGCCAAAAACTTGATGCGTGTGAAGTGTTATATATATTAGGTGTATATTTTAAGCCCTTTAACACTTTTTAGCCAAGTTTTAAATTTATAAAACACGATATTTACTAACACTAAACACACATATAGGCAAGTGCACCCATCGTGAGCGTAGTATAGTGTTGGTAAGATACCGAGGTCGTCCAAGGACACAAGAGCTTTTAGTATCGGTTTATCCTCAACGTCTAATCAAATAAAAAGTTTAGAAAAATGTTTTAAACTAAGAAAAATAAAAACTAACTAAAATGCTGAAAATAAAAATAAAAGAAAAACAGATAGACAAGATGAATCACTTGGTTCTGACTCGTTTATAGTGTAACCTTTGATTATTTCCGCACTTTTGCACTTATTTAAGAGATTATCTTAGTTATTGTAGTAGGCCCCTCTTTTGAATGTGACGTTACCCTCAACCCAGTAGTTTGAGTCAGCAAGGATACAATCCTAAAGGGTCGGATTATTGAAAGATAATTAATTAAGTTATTAATGCAAATTATGGTAGGCCCCTCTTTTGGAGGTGACGTTACCCTCGACTAAGTAGTCTGAGTCAGCAGGGATACAGTCCTAAATAGTCGGGTTATAGTATTAATAGTAGTTAACTTATGAGGGGATCAAAGAGTTTGGACCCCCGCCATCCAATACCGTTAAGTATTGAAGGAGGTCCTACTAAATTTGACCCAGGTCCATTGCAGGACCTCTAAACGCTGAACAATGGCAAGACTCTTACCAAACCGTTCCCTTAACCCCCGACCAGGTAGCCAACATACCTCCATATAGACCGTGGAGATATGAATGGTGAAAATCTTTTATTTTATATAGACAGTAAAATAATGTCAAGACACCACGGACAAACGATAAGGAAGAATCACCTTCAACATAAGAAACTAGTTATTAAAGTCATTAATACAAAACCAAATAAAAAGTGCGAAAAGATTAGAAATAAAAAGTATTACACTAGACACTTGTCTTCACCAAGTGATGTAAGAGACTTAGGCAAACATGGCCTTGATTGTCAAGAACTCTTACGATCAATCTTGGATCCCGAGACGACTCACACACTCTACAATGGATGATGGTGGTGGATGATGGTGTTATGGTGGTGGTGGGTGAAGTGTGAGATAGGTGGTGTGCCAAGGGATGGTTTGAGCTTAAGCCAAGCACTCCTATTTATAGGCTGAACAGAAGCTCGGGCACGGCCCCGTGTCCAGTAGGCACGGCCCTGTGTCCACATCCTTCTCTTTCTTCATTTAATGCAGCTTGTCTTATTAGTTGACCACGCCCCCGTGTCCGCTGAGCACGACCCCGTGTGCCGAAGAATCTTTGTACTATGAAGATTTGCCTAGATTATGCGAATCTTATAGTTGACCACGGCCCCGTGTCCGCTGAGCACGGTCCCGTGGTGGGCAATAGAAGCTTCTACCACTTTGTCTTTTCTGCTGGCACTTGGGCACGCCCCCGTGCTGGCTGAGCACGGGGCGTGTTCAGTCTTCTGTCTTCTTGTTTTGCTTGGGAAGATGCTGTCGTGGGGTCGGGCATGTCACGTTTGTTCCTTTTCTTGTATTTATGTTAGATTTTGCTGTCTTTTTGCTTCTTTTGTTAGTTTGAGCTCATTTAATCCTGAAAATACAAAAGGAAGACAAAAGCACACTTTTTCCAACATTAGTACTAAAAAAGGGTTAGTTTTATGCCACAATTGATGTAATTTATATGTTGCATTTTGCACACATCAGTGCTCGAGCTATGGGCGCTGCTCCCGGAGCTAGCTCTATTTGAAACTCGACTTGACGATGAGGCGGAAGACCTGGTAATTCCTCAGGGAATACCTCAGGAAAATTGCGTACAATAGGAATGTCTTCAATTTTCTTCTCTTCCATTGATGCGTTAGTAACGAGAGCTAGAATGGCAGTGTGGCCCTTTCGCAAACACTTATGGGCCTTAAGGAAAGAGATGATGCCCACAACGGCACCACTCTTATCGCCACGAATCACGAGGGGTTCTTCACCAGAACGAGGGATATGGACGATCTTCTCGTTGCAAAGAATTTCCGCTTGCTGATGAGATAACCAATGCATCCCAATAACAACGTCGAAACTACCCAGAATGATAGGAATAAGATCGATAGAGAAGGTCTGACCAGCTAAGATGAGGTTATAGCCCTTAACTATGTGTGTGGCTTCAAGACTTTTACCATTTGCTAGTTCTACCGTGTGTTTGGTGTTCAAAGGTGTTGGAGTACGCTTAAGCATTTGACTAACTTTTAAGGACACGTAGCTAGTATCGGCACTCGAATCAAATAAAACAGCAACATAAAAGTCATCCAGTAGAAACTTACCCGTCTCAACGTTGGGATTATTCCTAGCATTACCCTGTCCAATCACGAAGGCACGACCTCGGGCGCCATTGCCATTATTGTTACCCCCGTTGTTGCCTCCATTGTTGCCTCTATTGTTGTTCCCGTTTCCTTGGTTGTTGTTCTCATTCTGATTCTGATTCAGCTGTGGACAGTGCCTCTTGAAGTGACCCTCAGCACCGCACTGGAAGCATCCCTTATTACCCTGCTGGTGTTGCTGTTGGTTCTGTGGAGCTTGTGGCTGCTATTGTCGATTCTGATTCGCAGGACGTGAGCTCCTGTAATCTTTGGCTTCATGTCCAGGCTTGTTACATCTCCGACAACGACCCTTGCTACACTGCCCGCTATGATGCTTGTTGCACCGGTTGCACTTGGGGTGGTTCCCTCGGTATCCACCCTATCCTTGACTACCAGAAGATTGCTGACCAGGACTTTGGTAGTCATCAGTCTTCCGCTGCTAGGACTGAGACTGAATGGAAGTAGAACCCTTGCCCAAATTTCCATCCCACTTGCGCTTGTTATCACTGGGGGCATCAGTAGTAGTAGCGCTAATACGCTTGGGCAGCTTGTTCTGCTCGACTGCCTGATCAGTGAGACGATGAGCCAACTGGATGATTTGCTGAATGGTGCCAAGATTAGCTGAGGTCATGTGGCTTTGAATTTCTGGCACCAAACCCTTAAGGTACAGCTCGATACGCTTGATAGGAGGATCCACCATAGTGGGACACAAGATAGCTAATTCGTTTGATCTCTTTGTGTATGCCTCGATTTCAGACCCCGTCATCTTCAAATAGAAAAATTCCACCTCTAGCTTGTGAATGTCGTCACGACTACAGTACTCTTCTTTGATCAAATCTTTGAAGTCGTTCCATGGGGTGGCATTAGCAACCGCCAACCCTAGCAGTTGAACCTGTGCTTTCCACCAGGTTAACGCAACACCTTCAAGTGTTCCAGTAGCAAATTTCACCCTACGATCTACAGGGCATTCGCACATCTCAAAACCAGACTCAATCTTCTCGAACCAGTGAAGAAGACCTACAGCTCCTTCTGTGCCGCTGAAAGTACTAGGTCGGTGAAGAAACACTAGATAAATGACCGGAATCCAATTATCTAGGGGGTTTGGATCTGCATAAAAGGGTTGTTTCTCTCATTTGATTCGGTGTGACTGATCTCCTTTTCCGGTAAACTCTGCAAAACAAAACACCGTTAGCCTCGTCAAGGGGAGAAGGGGGGTTCTCTCCTTGACCCGACTCCGGCGTGAGAATAAGTATGTGTTTCGGAAGAAGAAGAAGAAGAGTTAACGAAGTGTGTGTAACTTGAAGTTCATACCTGAATTTATCCTCATATTTATAACCGAGAGTTTGGGCGGGAAAACTTGTTGATGAAATATTAACGGAAGAAGCTAACCCCGTAGGCGGTTATTTTTATCTTCTGTTAATCTTTACGATCCGATGTGAGAGCACACGGATTACTGTTTTGATCAATGGCTGGGGAGTAGCCACGTGGATAATGGGTAAGTGGAGGTTTTCCTCCAATTCCATGCCATCATCGTGAATTTTAGGGAAACCTGAGATGATGACACGTGTACCAGACGGTTATAACCATCTTGGTGGTGCACGATTGATCTTTCTAGAAGATTATTGCAATAATCTGGTGTGACTCCTTTACCGTGTGGAGTCAGCTTAAGTAATATCCAAGTCCGGGTACTTACTAAGCGGAAATGTCTGTCTGGGATTTTCATCCTTTATTTGCTCTGAAGGCGCGAGGATTCGTGATGTTCCTCTTATCGCGCAAGTGTTTGCTTGTTGTCTTTCTCTTAAGCTCTTTGTGAGATCAGTTGCGTGGCCGCGCAAGGTCAAAAAGAGGGCTAAGAGGTGAGGTGGTGGTACGGTTCCAAGTACTTGATATGAGGTTTTTGGGACCTTACCCCTTCAAGTCCCCCCAGTCCAGTGTTGCTCTTATGGAAATAAGTGGAGTACTGGACTATATGAGAGAAATGCTTTTGGCGCGAAAGTAGGGAATCTTTTATGAGAAGATTTACTTTGCTTATTATGGTGATCTGAAAATCTTTGACTTTGGGTAAGATGATCAGTTTGTGAGGAGAGATTTTTATACCTCCTTCTTTTCCTTTTTTATTCTGAACTATTGTAATCTTGGGCGAAGGGTTTGTGTAATTATGAGCTGACGATAGCTGACGTCATTTCTTATACTTTGTGCTGACTCTTCGTCTTCTGGCTTAATTGTAGTTCCTGGGAATGTGTGTGTGCCCTGTCAGAGGGTTTTAAATGGAATGTGACACTTGCAGTGGCAGCGCCGTTGAGACGGCAGTTGATTTGACACTCAATCATCACAATCCTTGTCTCGATTCTACCGCTTCTCTTCTTTGGTCTATATATTCACTTTGGGTGACATTCTTTCCCAAATTTTAGAAAAATGGAGAACAGGAGACTGATTCGATGGACAAGACTTTCTAAGGTATTGAAAGTGCTTGACGTTGCTGATGGTTTGCTGCTGCTTTCCAAATCGTTGCCTGATCCTGCTGCCAGGGATGAAGATGCAAACCGTCGGGATGTTTCAGAAGACCGGATCCGACTTCGTCTTGCTGACGACAATAATGGTGGGGTTACCCGATTGTCAGCACATCTTGTAACCCAGTCCTTTCCGGTTGTCCGGAGAGGGAGTTCGTCGATTGTTTACCAATGACGTCGCCGTGTTGTTATTCCGGCTGAAGTTCCGGTAGGTGGTGCTGAAGATGGTGGGGAGTGTGTTAACCCTTGGATTGTTGATCCCCGTCCTTTGTCTGAGTATAGTGAGGTTCTCCATACTCCATATGGGGTGCTGGATCAGCTTTCCTAGTTTGTTTACTTTGTAACTAGTACTCTTTTTTTTTTTTTTTTGTCTTTTTCTTTTGAAGAAATACTGCTGTGTTCTTTTGTAAATGGTTTGTTTAGAGTGCTTTGCTGCACTGATGATATATACTTTTTGATGCACTGTTGTGCATGAATGCTTAGTTTATGTTTGGATTACAATATGTTGCATATGTTTAATTGCTTTGTGTAGGTAAAGCGAATGAGAATGGTATTGAACTTATGAGTGAACGTAAGTCTAAAATGTGCGCAAAGCTGGCTTATTTAGACTGTTCATGAGGCGTTCAATGTTTACCATATTGTTTTCGCGTAAACCAAAAGAATTATATGTAATTTTTAACAAACAGTAACCTGTTTAAGAATGATGCTTGTATTAATAGGGCGCAAAGCCAATAATACAAAGTGTAATAGAAAAATACATTGCCAGTATAGTTTCATATTCATAGAATGTTTTGGCTTATATATAACACCTGCGCAGCTGTTGCGCGTTCCAGGTTGTCACACCCCGATTTCCACGTGTCACCGGTGGGGGAGTATCGTGACGTGGTTGTATCCCATGCCACTCGTATATGCCGGGATTGGGTTTTCAAATCCCATCGGCGGTGGTTGCAGTATTTAGGGTTGGAGGGTCCACCCATTTGTGGGTCCTCCTAGTATGGCGGGTAGTGACTAGCACTTGACTGTTGTGGGGAACTGAAATTGAAGCCCCCCGGTCGTACTGACATGCGGGCACCGGTTCTCCTACGCCTTGGCGGTTGAGGAGGTGCCGGTTGAACTGGTGGCGGTGGAGGTGGTGGCGTAACTGCCACAAACCGGTGATCCTCGGATGAATCTTGATGATGCGGCTGTGGCTGTGGCTCCTGTTGCTGCTGAGACTGCTGCTGCTGATGCTGCCCATGAGACGACGAGTGGTGTGATGGTGTATAATACCACTGGTGTTGATCGAACAGGGCTTGGAAGCTGTCTGGACCACCATAGGGTGATCCGTGAAAGGACGATCCGTCGGAGATCTCGATCGGATGGTTTGGGGTACCACTCGCAGGCATGACGGGGTCCGTGTCCTCGTCCATATCGTCAGCTTGATCACCGGAGAAGTGATCGTCTGGCCCTAGTGGGTTGAAACCCACGGGTTCTTGCAGGTAATCGGCCGGATTAAACTGGCCTCTAAAGATGGGCGTGGGGTCACCATACGAATGGTGAGACAGGGATCTCTGAAGCGGTATGTAGGAAGGCAGAGGGTTGTTGGGCTCGTCTTCCGAATGTGGTCCATATGAATTGTGGACCGGAGGGGTAGAGCTGTGCGAGACAGATCGTCTCGCTGGTTCGAACAGATTTCTCCTGTTCCGTCTTGGACCTTCGCTCTCCGTAGCAGGTTGGGCTCGTACATTTGACGGTCCAGCCTCATGGTCATTGGGGGCGGCTGCTGGCCCCTTTCCTCGTCCTCGTGTTCGGAAAAATCTAGGAGGCATCCTCGTTATTCCTGTCAATACAGCATGAGATAACAATAACGAAAATATAAAATTTAAAGGACAAAACAAAACCCGAATAAGGTGGAATTTGTCCTAGGTTATAAGTCTAGACTCGAAGGTTTAGATATGTGCAAATTGTGTAACTGAGATTAAACACAAAAGGCTAGTGTTTAATTCGCTCAGTGTTGGCTCTGATACCAACCTATCACACCCCGATTTCCACGTGTCACCGGTGGGCCCGGTGGGGGAGTATCGTGACGTGGTTGGCAACGTAATAGTCAAACAACACAATATAATAATGCACAGCGGAAGCAATTTAAAAATAAGATACAACCGAATTTATTTATTGTAATCAAAGTCACAATATCCGGTGTTTATCCACAGAACGGATCGAAAACAAAATAACATTTATGGTTCAACAGACTTCTGGCATCCTAAGCTTGCGAGACTTTTATTGATGCTTAGGAGACAATCCAGCCAAATTTCGTTTAGTACCTGCATTCAGTCTTTTTGGGAAAATACGTCAGTTTACACTGGTAAATACATTCAACTGACTCATTTTGGAAAATGATTGAAAATTGGTTTGGATGCACAGGGCATAAACATTTTTATTTAACTTGGGAGAATTATTTAATATTATAATCTTGTGAACGAATTACATGTTACTTATGCGTTCAGTAGCCCGAATCAAATCCGGGTTAAAGATCAATAGACACACCACTTTAAGTGAGTTATACACGGGAGTACGCCTACACCCCGTGCTCAGGTCGTGGCCATCTCGTAAGATGATGCCAGGGATATCCGGGACATGGTCATTAACCCCCCAAAGGCTGTAAAGTAAACAAGACTGTTTAAAACGAGCCGATCAAATTATTCAACTACCCACTAAGCATGGAGATTTGATGCCCGATCAAGCGGTACGCTATGTACCGTAACCCAAGCCCGTATAGGGAAAATAAGTTAAAAGTATTTACCTGATGCAAGTATAAATCACAATAAGTAGAATGCACGTAGCTTTTACTGTTTCTCCTAATCTGGAACGAAGGTTTAATATAACCTATTAGAATCCTAGCGGTTCTTTAATAAAGCTTAAGCTTAGACCGGCTAGTTTCAAGATACGGTTCGTACGCACGATTAAGCGAAGACCGGATAGAATGCGAATTAGACCCGACAAGTTTGAAGACTTGTTTAATATGGGTTTATTATTCACATTCTAGAATTTGAGATAAAACCGATAAGGTTTGACCCGTTTCGGCTAATTTATGTAAACTTGTTACATAAACCGAGCCGAACGCGTAATATGCGTAACGGGTATCCGTAAGAGCCATATACAGGTTTCCTAAGTTAATATGCTTCAAATATGTTGTAACATCAGTAGGATGTCTTTCGTTATGCCCGAAACGTGTTTAAACACAAACTAGGCCCCGTAGGGGTAGTTTGGTCATTTAAAAGTTTATAAAAGAGTTTAAGTGACAACCTGAGTTACAGGTCTGATGTAATCAGCAAATATACTCAATTTGCTAAGTTACATCAGTAGGTTAAAGCATGTATGTGAATCTTATCATTTTTAACCAAACTAGGCCCCGTAGGGGTATTTTGGTAATTTCACATAGGCCGAAAAGCTCAAAACTGAAGTCTGAGTTTATCAACCTTTGCTTACTGTTAAGATAATGATAATTTGCCTCTTATATCAGTAGGTATCAACCCGGGTATGTCCAATATGATTTTAAAACATACTATGCGCTAAAAACGCTAAATAAGGCGATTACCGGGTTCGGTACTTAAATATGATATTTTTATATTTCCAGAAGGCTTAAAATAATTTATTTATCATAACTAATCAGTAGCAAAAGGTTTGGAGTCGTTTAGATGTGTAAAACTCATTTTATGGCCCGTAAGGGCAAAACCGACAATAACCGAATTAAGCCTACGACTATGAGTTATGCTCATCCTAAAATTAATTAAAAATCTTTAAAAATCCCAAAATAATATATTACATCAGTGGGTAAAAGATTTGATACCAAAAAGTATGTTTAACTAAGCTATACGCTAATTACGCCATTTTATTAACATAAAGCATTAGTTTAGCGATAATGAGCATAACTCTTAATCTACAAGTCAAACTGATGTCAAACCTTGCATGCAAGTCTATATATCAGTAACAAAGGTTTCTACACTTTTACATTTTCATAATTCACGTTTTAAGGTAATAAGGGCATAACGGTCAACATATGAGCAATTAACGGAAATATGCATATTAATTGGATAACTAACGAACCAAGGTGTATAATCACAGAGGGTTGTTCTAACATGTAACCTAGTCCAATTAAAGCTCTGAGGCATTTCTAAAATATTCCTAAACGGGTCAGAACTGAAAGTCAAAGTGAAAGTCAAACTATGCGACTTTCGGTTCCGAACCGGGTCTAAACAGGAAATAGTCGGGTTGAACAGGTTTGGACATGTTCTTACACTTATTACTAAGTTACAACAATGATCAAACATGTTATATATGTTCTAGATAGCTAATTATGCATAAATGACATTTTAAGCATTATGATGACTTTTTAATTAATCGTTTGACCCGACATTTGACCTGGTTAGGATGGTGATCAGGGGAAACCCTTTTGAGGTTTTATTACCCACATAAATACCAACCTATAACTACTTTTGATTCGAGATATGACTGAGCCATTATTGACTAATCTCGAAGTCAAACCGTTATTACGACAGTTTGACTTTTAGCTAATTAACTAAGCTAGAAGCAATTAGAGAAAGATTAGAATACTTACTGAAGTCCTATGCTCGAGATATGATCACAAGGAAGCAAGCTTGAGCTCCAGAAATGATCCAAGAGTGCAGGAGAAGTTGTGAGGAATGTTTGAAACCTTGAAGGCCTTTTATACTTGTTGCACTCACCATAACAAGTTGACAACAAAGTCTAGGATCCTTCCACAACTGATTAACACTTGTTACTAGTGCCTAGGGAAGTCTAGGGGTCGTCCACAAGTGAGGAAAACCGGTTTAGTGGGTCAGAATTGCGCATAACAGGCAACAGCCTGTTTCTGGTCGCTGGTAGTTAGCTTACGGACCGTAAGCTTACCAGTGTTGCGGTCCGTATGCTTGTTATCAGACACAAAAACTTCCTGATCTTTGGTGTTTTTGAAAGGGCAGCCCACTTGCACGAATTGTGGACCTCAATTGTCATTTAGGGACCTCCCAAAATGGTCTTGTACAGTTACAAACCCTACCAATTGAAGTTGTTTGCTTGGATGCTTTATAAAAGTACCAAAAATTTAGGATTACCGTAGGAATTTCTTCGTAGGAGTCCACCACTTCAATTGTAATTCATTCAATGCAATAATTCCCAGAACTTGATCATACACGAGATGTTTTTAATATAATTTGGGTCTTGGGATTTGTAACGAGGTCGTTCAGAGGTAAAAATTTAACATGACGCCACTTTAAATCCTGCCAAAACGTCTTTATTAAATCCGGGTTTATAACGCGTTTTGTCTTTATTGACACGTGTCGTTATTTTATTTAACACGAATTTTCGAGGTGTTACACAGGTGCGGGGAACTAGTGTCCCATCAATTCTTTTTAGAGTGTAAGCGCCTTTGCCCAGAACCTCATTAATGATGTATGGTCCTTCCCATTTTGGCGCTAATTTGCCTGGTTTTTCCGCGTTAGAAGCTTCGTTGTCGCGCAGAACGAAGTCTCCCGGAACGAAGGCGCACACACGTACGCGCGCATTATAGTATTTTTCAAGTTTGGATTTGTACCTTGCCTCTGCGATGGCAGCGTTTTCGCGCCTTTCTTCTAGAAGGTCTAAATCCATTCTTCGTTCTTGCTCGTTGTTTTGTCTTTCCATGGCGAGCATGCGCGGTGATAGAAGACAAATTTCAGCTGGGATCACCGCCTCTGATCCATAAACAAGACTGAATGGTGTTTCCCCTGTGCTAGTCTTTGGCATGGTACGATGAGCCCATAGGATACTTGGGAGCTCATCAACCCATCCTCTGCGCGTTGTCCCAAGTCGCGCTTTTATTCCGTCGACAATCTGTTTGTTGACACTCTCAACTTGGCCGTTTGCTTGTGGGTACGCCACAGAGGCAAAGTTATGCTCAATCTTCATTTCTTAGAACCATTTCTGAAGATCTTCTGAGGCGAAGTTGGTGCCATTATCAGAGATGATGCTCAATGGTAATCCGAATCTGCAAATAATATGTTCCCATATAAATTTGCGAATTACCATTGCCGTTGTTGAGGCTAGTGCCTTGTCTTCGACCCATTTTGTGAAATAGTCGACTGCTACAATAATGAATTTTACGGCGCCTGGCGCGTCAGGGAATGGGCCAACAAGATCGATGCCCCATTGTTGGAAGGGCCAGGCGGACGTGACCGGTATGAGCGGATTTTTTGGTCGGAGTGTTTTTGGTGCGTGGCACTGACAGGCTGAGCATTTCCTTAGTAATTCTACCGCGTCTACGTGCATTCCCGGCCAATAGTAACTTGCACTCATTATTTTCGCCACTACCATGCGTGGTCCGGCGTGTATCCCGCATAAACCTTCATGGATTTCTCTGACTAAATATTGTGCGTCTGTTTTGTCAACACAGCGCAGTAACGGTCCCATGAATGACTTTCGGTACAGAATCCCCTCTGCCATTTCATAGTTAATTGCTTTGTTTTGGATCTTTCGAGCTTCTGCTTTTCCTTCCGGGAGTTTCCCGTGTTGTAAGTATAAGATGATCGGAGACATCCAGGATGGATTGCCGATCTCTTTTGCTAGGTGTCTGAAACTGGTGGCGGCTAACTTGCTTAGTTCGTCCGCGTGCTTGTTTTCGCTTCCGTTTATGTGATTGACTTTAAACGTTTGGAATTGGCTGATTAACATCCGCGCTTGTTCTAGATATAACGCCATAACTTCACCCTTTGCATCGTAATGCCCATTGACTTGTTCAGCCACTAATTTTGAATCTACGTTAGCTTCGAGGTTTCGTGCTCCCATTTTGAGCGCTAAACGAAGGCCTGCTAGAAACGCTTCATATTCTGCTTTGTTGTTTGTGCTTCGGAAATCCAGGCGTATCGCATATGTAAGTTCGTGATCATCGGGGCTGACCAATCGGAGGCCCAGGCCGGCTCCATCATCATTAGAAGCTCCATCTGTATGCAGAGTCCATACTCGGTCGTCGAAGACGGGAACAGGGTTCTGGATTGCCTCACATTCTTGGACTTTGTCGATGGGAACCTCTGTGGCAAAATCTGCTAGAACTTGCCCCTTGATTGCTGGTCGTGGTCTGTATAGGATATTGTATCCTCCTAGCTCAATAGCCCATTTAGCCAATCTTCCCGCAATGTCGGGCTTGGATAGGATTTGCCCTAAGTGGTAATTGGTGAGAACTGTGATGACGTGACCAGAGAAATATCGACGTAAGCGCCGTGACGCATGTACCAGTGCTAAGACCAGTTTCTTTATCATTGAGTAGCGTGTTTCTGGGCCAGTGAGCATCTTGCTTATATAGTAAATTGGAGTCTGAATGTTCTCTCGCTCCACCATTAATATTGCGCCTACCGCCACTTCCGCAGCAGATAAATATAAGATCAGTGGTTCTTTATCACGCGGTGCTGTTAGTGTTGGCAACTGAATTAAACATTCCTTCATTTGCTTGAAGGCTGCCTCCGCTTCGGGCGTCCACTGGAAGTGGGTTTTCTTGGCGCAATTTTGTAGTGTACTAATGAATGGATAAGACTTTGCCGCATGATTCGCCAAGAATCTGTTCAAGGCTGCTAGGTGTCCGGCGAGTCTTTGCATTTCTTTTATTGATGCAGGTGATGGCATTAGTTGGATGGCCTGCACTTTCTCTGGGTTTACTTTAAACCCATCTCTTGTTACTATGAAACCCAGAAATTTCCCTTCTTCCATCCCGAAGGAACATTTTGTTGGCTTGTGCTTTAAGTTTACGATGCGCAAAGAATCGAATGTTCGTTGAATATTTGCTAGCATCGTTTCCTCCTCATGGCTCATGATGACGAGGTCATCCATGTATACCTCGACTGTTTTACCAATGTCTCCTCTGAAGACTGTGTCCGTTAGGTGCTGGTACGTTGCGCCTGCGTCGCGTAAGCCAAATGGCATTTTTGTATAGTAGAAGATGCCCTTGTCTGTGCTGAATGCAGTCTTGTCTTCGTCCTCTTCCTTCATCTGGACCTGATGATAACCCTTATAACAGTCAAGAAAGCACTTCCATCGATATGATGCTAGAGAGTCAACTTTTTTGTCTATCTCAAGAAGCGCATAACAATCTTTTGGGCATGCTTTATTCAGGTCTTTGAAGTCAACGCACATTCTCCATCCGCCACTGTGTTTTTGAAACATTACTGGGTTGGTGACCCAAGTATGGTATTGAACTTCGCGCAAGATTCTGGCGTTAAGTAGCTCTGTTACTTGCTCATTCATGGCTTCTGCTTTCTCAGCGCTGAGACTACGCCTCCCTTGAGCAACGGGCTCTGCTGAGGGTCGGATGTTCAGGCAATGTTGTACTATATCGCGCGGAACCCCAGTCATGTCTGCTGGGCACCAAGCGAATATGTCTTTATTATTGGACAGCAACTCTTTTAATTGTACGCGTGTTGTTGGTGAAATGGCGTGTCCTAACAGGATGGTCTGTTCTGGATATTCGTTATTTAAGACCCATTTCTCTGGCTCGTTTGACGCTGAGGGTTTGGCCACTTTTGCTGGTGGCTCATCATCAATATACATGACCTCCTTGCTTGAGTATAGGATTGCGACTCTAGTTTCTGTTGGGAACCCGCATGCAACATGTGGAATAGAAGTGATCATGTTGAATTCTCTTTGTGACCGTCTTCCGAGCAAGACATCATGGCGTGATGTTGCCGGCATGACCATGAAGTTTACTTTGACTGTGCGCGAATGCTCGCCATCAGATAGAGTCACAGGGAATGCTATTTGCCCTAACGGAATTACAGCTTCATTACAAAATCCGGTGAGAGGGAAATCAACCGGTTCTAGACGTGCTTTGTCTTCTGGGTCGAGCTGTTTTAAGCATTGCTCATATATGATATCCATTGAGCTCCCTAGATCTATAAATATATAATCCGTTCGGTAGTGGCCGAAGATGCCAGTGATAATTACTGGTCGTTCTTCCTGAGGGCCTCCAGGCACGACAGGAAACACAACTTGCTGTTCTCTCCAGTGCTGATCACGGTTTTGTTTATTTGGCCTTCATGAAGGACCTCCTTGCACCATATGTAGTTGTTTTGGTTTGGCTGTTTGACTGTTGGTATCTCCTGAGTTTTTGATTATCTCAGTATGGCTGTTAGATTGGATGTCCCACTGACCGGTGTCTGTGGGTCCAATACTACAGTAACACCAGATCTGATGTTTAACGACTCAGATCTGTTAATTTGTGTGGAATTTTGTTTTATAGTAACCTGGAATCTGTCGAACCAGTGTTCCGGAGCTCTCTCTAGGAGTTGATCTGGAGAGTCATTTTCTTCCAAATGGCTGTTGTTTTTGTTAATTTTCATGATTCCGTCGATCTGGGTACTTTGGGTTGTAAAACCCTTGAACTCAGATCGAGGACCTGATGGGTGAGATGATGAATTCTCTGCCATGTGAAAACAAAGAATGAGGGAAATGGAATCGAAACGAGACAAAACTGATAAAACAGAGAAAACGGTGGGCGCCAATGAAGAAACACTAGATAAATGACCGGAATCTAATTATCTAGGGGGTTTGGATCTGCATAAAAGGGTTGTTTCTCTCGTTTGATTCGGTGCGACTAATCTCCTTTTCCGGTAAACTCTGCAAAACAAAACACCGTTAGCCTCGTCAAGGGGAGAAGGGGGTTCTCTCCTTGACCCGACTCCGGCGTGAGAATAAGTATGTGTTTCGGAAGAAGAAGAAGAAGAAGAAGAAGAATAAGATTTAACGAAGTGTGTGTAACTTGAAGTTCATACCTGAATTTATCCTCATATTTATAACCGAGAGTTTGGGCGGGAAAACTTGTTGATGAAATATTAACGGAAGATGCTAACCCCGTAGGCGGTTATTTTTATCTTCCGTTAATCTTTACGATCCGGTGTGAGAGCACACAGATTACTGTTTTGATCAATGGCTGGGGAGTAGCCACGTGGATAATGGGTAAGTGGAGGTTTTCCTCCAATTCCATGCCATCATCGTGAATTTTAGGGAAACCTGAGATGATGACACGTGTACCAGACGGTTATAACCATCTTGGTGGTGCACGATTGATCTTTCTAGAAAATTATTGCAATAATCTGGTGTGACTCCTTTTGTCACACCCCCAAAATCCACACGCGGAGTATCACCGCTTGGAGGCGTGACTGACCAGGATCAAGCCACCAATCATATTGAACAAGCATATACGTAAACATAATTCAACCAAACAACATGAAAGGTGTTCAAAACCCAAAGCATAGTTAAGTGTTTAGCGGAAGCATTATTGTAAAACCCATAGCAAGTATTAAGTATCAAATAAGATAATGTTTATAGCATGGCACACACTGCCATGTCCCACAACGACCGTTCCTCCCTGTGCAAGCTCCATGAGTACCTAATGACCTGCAAGGCATGTAGCAACGAATCAACAACAAAGTTGAGCGAGTTCACAGTTGGTTGTTTAGTTATAGTATTCATTTCGTAAATCGTATGTTCGTTTTGTAAACCATGTATCGTATTAATCCTTATCGCGACCAGTCCAGGCATATGTGCGATGATTAGTGGGGGCTTCCCATGTGTTACAAGACCACGCGTATCGACTGCAACGAAAATGTAAGAGGTGCCCTAAGTCAATGTCTATCAGCATTGACCCTTTGCCCATAGTCCATTAGTACACGCCCGTCCGACTGGCACGGTGTGAGGTTTGTTAAACCTAATAGCGCTATTAAATAATGACCCGCTCGCCCTAGGCCTCGGCTATTAAGTCGATAATTGAGGGACTTCCTTTGATAGAGCTGATGGTCTTAAGATCGTGTACGTAGGCTTTACGTACGTGCCCTTCAATCCGAGGACAGTAGTAAGTATAACTGTACGTAGGTTTTACGTACGTGCCCTTTAATCCGAGGACAGTAATAAGTAGTTTTAATAGTAATGGTTGTACGAGTAGTTATCCAATCCCATTCCCAACCCCTGGGAATCCCATGCCTTGGCTAGTGTGAACTCACCTTGATTTGCTCGGTATGCTTAACTATGTTCACAAGTAATCAATCGCGTCCTATAGTATGCACATAATACTCGATCAGTTCATGTATGTAAAGATTCACATGCAATTAATACCTCAAGGTGCGTCAGGCAATTAACATCATGCATTACACAACAGCTAATCACATGCATCCAATTCATGTTTCACATAACGGTCATTCACAGATTGTTCTAATATGGTTAATCCTTAACCCATGTTAACAACTAAACTGGATTGATATACAGAAATAACAAACTAATAGAGTTAACTAACTAACAGCATTACATACCAATATAGTTATATACTTTAACAGAGTTAATAAAGTTAACAAAGTTAATTTGACTAACAAGGTTAATAAATTAACAAAGCAAATCAGCTTAACTGAGTAACATACTTAACAAAATTAATATGCTAGAACATTAACTAAAACATGCATGGCGAAAACACATAATGATGAAAACACCTATGGGCCGAAATCCCTATGGGTTTTCGTTGGGCATAAGGGTGACGAAAACACCTTGTGTTTTCGTTGGTGACATCAACATCAACAACAGTCACATCATCCAACCCTAAAGATCATCATTACATTACAATAATCAATCACCTGACACCATCATGTGAGCATCAAATAAATTCATGGGTAGTTACTGATGGCATTCAATTGTATAGACTTTACTGATTTACACAATCCTATGCAGACTCACATGGCTACTGCCATGATCACATGCAAATAATCATCATAACAATCTGATATCATTGAGCATCAAATCCTAGTTATGATCTAAACATTACTCAAGAACAGTTAATACAGATCACATATCCATCGGAATTAATCTCAACATAACATTCAATTCATGTAGATCTAATTATTTATCAATCATCAATACAATCCGAGTCATCATCTATGTGCCATATAACAGAATCATCATCCAGTTCAAC
Source organism: Helianthus tuberosus (assembly GCA_030545235.1). Taxonomy (NCBI): domain Eukaryota; kingdom Viridiplantae; phylum Streptophyta; class Magnoliopsida; order Asterales; family Asteraceae; genus Helianthus; species Helianthus tuberosus. The sequence goes on from JARYGA010013167.1 coordinate 30,224, forward strand.
CATTAAACATATATGCATATATCATCCAGCCGACTAACATAACATATCACATAATCGACCCTATTGGTATGTTAATCTGTTTTCGAAACCTGATCACATTCATATCATCAATCCTAGAACCCTAGATCGATATCATGCTTCGTATACAGTTACGTAACCGAAAATCAAGTATACGAAGTCAAGAACAAAACGTGTAAATCACTCAATCAATATCCAAATACTAATCGTATGTAGGGTGGAACAAACAAGAACTTCAAAAAGGACAGATAGTTGTCGTCGAGTGTAAAGGATATCGAGAGAGGGTGGGAGGCGATGTGATTAGGGTTTGCCAAAATAACCGTTCACCTAAAGGTTGGAACTTAATATGTAGTTGAACCACTACTGGGCCTAAAGCCCATTCTGTTTTGTTTGCAAGAAGGTGGACGAAAACACCAAATGGTTTTCGTGGGGAGGAGTGTTTTCGGATGGAGTGTTTTCGACAAAGCTCCACTGCTATGTTTTCAATTATACTATCTAATAATCCATACAATATAAATATCACATCTATACACACCTCATGTATACTACAATCTACAAACCACGCATGTATTGCACATCAAGAAAATTATAAAAACACACTTAACCATAAGTACAAGATTAAGTCGAATAGAGACCTTGAAACTCGGGTTGTCACATTATCCCCATCTTGAAAGAAATTTCGTCCCAAAATTTAGCATGCGGTTACTGAGGAAGCTAGTTGTGTTGTATTGTTTCCTGGTTTCCCTGGGGTGTCACATCATCCCCCCGTTGATTTTGAATTTCATCCCGAAATTCTGTAGTAGCTTCAGCCTCAGTAGTAGTTGCATTGTTTCCGAACAACTGGGGATATTTGAGTTTCATTTGATCTTCTCGTTCCCAGGTGAACTCTGGGCCGCGACGGGAGTTCCAACGAACTCGAACGAGAGGTATTCTAGTGTGCTTGAGGACCTTAACATCCCGGTCCGTGATTTCAACTGGTTCCTCGACGAATCGTAACTGCTCGTCGATAGTGAGCTCCTTCAAAGGAACTATGTGGGTCTCATCTGACAGGCACTTCTTCAGATTTGACACATGGAAAACGTTGTGAACTGCACTGAGTTCTGCTGGTAAGTTCAGTTTGTAGGCCACTTTGCCTATTTTCTCGTTGACTTCGAAAGGTCCAACGTATCGTGGGTTAAGTTTGCCTCGTTTACCAAAACGAACCACACCCTTCCAGGGTGAAACTTTGAGTAGCACCCGCTCCCCAACCTGGAGCTCGAGGGGTTTCCTGCCCTGATCGGCGTAGATTTTCTGACGGTCACGAGCTGCCGCCATTCGTTGTCGTATTTGAGCGATTCGTTCTGTTGTGTCTACCACAAGTTCTGGGCCAGTGATCTGACTATCCCCCACCTCTGCCCAACAAAGAGGTGACCGGCATTTACGCCCGTACAATGCTTCAAACGGAGCAGCTTTAATGCTGGTGTGGTAGTTGTTGTTGTATGAAAATTCCACAAGTGGCAGATGCTTTTCCCAGCCGTTGCCAAAGTCAATTACACATGCCCTAAGCATGTCTTCGAGGGTCTGGATGGTGCGTTCAGACTGCCCATCCGTTTGTGGGTGATAAGCTGTGCTCATATCTAAACGTGAGCCAAAAGACTTGTGCATTGCTTGCCACAGTTCTGACGTAAAACATGCATTTCGATCTGAGAAAATAGAGGTGGGCACTCCGTGCCTCGAGACAACTTCCTTAAGGTATACGTCTGCTAGTGTGGAGAACTTATCCGTTTCCTTGATAGCCAAGAAGTGAGCAGACTTTGTGAGTCGATCCACGATCACCCAAATAGTATCGTTACCACGTTGAGATCTAGGCAGGCCAGTAACAAAATCCATGGAAATTTGTTCCCATTTCCATTGTGGAATTTCTGGTTGTTGGAGTAAGCCTGAAGGTTTCTGATATTCCGACTTGACTCTCGCACAAGTCAAGCACTTGCTAACGTGCGTCGCTATGTGAGCTTTCATGCTAGGCCACCAATATGTAGTTTTGATATCGTGGTACATCTTATCTGAACCAGGATGTACCGAGTAGCGAGACTTGTGTGCCTCATCCATCACAAGCTCTCGTAGGTTGCCATAAAGTGGGACCCAAATGCGTCCTGTTACGTAGTAAGCACCGTCTTCCTTTTGTTCCAATCGTTGCCTTGAGCCAAGTAGGGCTTCAGCCCTGACGTTCTCTGGTTTCAATGCTTCTACCTGAGCATTTCGTATCTGAGAAGGAAGACTAGACTGTATAGTGAGTTGTAAAGCTCGTACGCGCTTGGGCGTAGTGTCCTTTCGACTAAGGGCGTCAGCCACAACATTGGCTTTGCCTGGGTGGTACCTGATCGAGCATTCGTAGTCATTCAGTAGTTCGACCCATCGTCGTTGTCGCATATTCAGTTCCTTCTGTTTGAAGATATGCTCGAGACTCCTATGATCTGTGTAGATGGCGCACTTGGTACCGTACAGGTAATGTCGCCATATCTTAAGTGCAAAAACAACAGCTCCCAGCTCTAGATCGTGTGTAGTGTAGTTCCTTTCATGAACTTTAAGCTGACGTGAGGCGCAGGCTATAACTTTATCCCGCTGCATCAATACACAACCAAGACCCTGAATGGATGCGTCGCAGTAAACCACAAAGTCGTCTGTACCCTCTGGAAATGAAAGGATAGGTGCACTGCAAAGTCTATCTTTTAAGTGTTGAAATGCTAATTCCTGCTCGTTCCCCCATCGATAAACAACGCCTTTCTGTGTCAGTGAGGTGAGAGGTTGTGCAATCTTGGAAAAATCCTTAATGAATCTCCTGTAATAACCTGCCAAGCCCAAGAATTGGCGGATTTCCGTTGGCGTACGAGGTGCAGGTGAGCTCTTGATCGAATCTACCTTGGATGGATCAACGTGAATCCCATCCTTGTTCACCACATGGCCTAAGAAATGGACTTCGCGAAGCCAGAAGTCGCATTTTGAAAACTTGGCGTACAGTTGTTCTGTTCGAAGGAGTTCCAAAATGAGTCGTAGATGCTGTTCGTGTTCCTCCTGACTCTTCGAATAAATCAGGATGTCGTCGATGAATACAATGACGAACTTGTCTAGGTACGGCTTGCATACTCGATTCATCAAGTCCATGAAGACCGCAGGTGCGTTTGTCAGCCCAAAAGGCATAACCAAAAACTCATAATGCCCATAACGGGTCCTAAAAGCCGTTTTAGAGACGTCCTCTTCTCGGACTCTCAGCTGGTGATATCCTGATCTCAAATCAATCTTTGAATAGTAGCTCGACCCTTGCAGCTGGTCGAACAAGTCGTCAATGCGTGGAAGAGGATAGCGATTCTTCACAGTCACCTTGTTCAGTTCACGGTAGTCGATGCACATTCTGAAAGTACCGTCTTTCTTCTTCACGAATAGTACTGGAGCTCCCCAGGGCGAAGAGCTAGGACGAATAAAACCCTTATCCAAGAGTTCTTGTAGTTGCGTAGAGAGTTCTTTAAACTCTGATGGAGCTAAGCGATACGGTGCACGAGCTATGGGCGCTGCTCCAGGAGCTAGCTCGATTTGGAACTCGACCTGGCGATGAGGCGGGAGGCCAGGTAGTTCCTCAGGATAGTCGCGTACAATTGGAAAATCTTCTATCTTCTTCTCTTTCTTCGAGGTGCCAGTAACGAGAGCCAGAACAGCAGTGTGGCCCTTACGCAAACACTTTTGGGCCTTAAGGAAAGAGATGATGCTCACAACAGCACCACTCTTGTCGCCACGAATCATAAGAGGTTCCTCACCTGATCGGGGAATACGGAAAACCTTTTCGTTGCAAAGAATCTATGCTTGGTGTTGGGATAACCAGTCCATCCCTATGACAACGTCGAAACTACCCAGAGTGATAGGAAGGAGGTCGATCGAGAAAGTGTGATCAGCAAGAACAAGATTACAACCTTTGACTACGTGTGTGACCTCTATACTTTTACCATTAGCTAACTCTACAGCGTGCTTGGGATTCAAAGGTGTTGGGGTACGCTTAAGCAGTTGACTAACTTTTAGGGACACATAAATAGTATCAGCACCCGAATCAAATAAGACAGTAACGTAAAAGTCGTCGAGAAGGAACTTGCCCGTCACAACATTGGGATCATTCCTCGCTTCTCCCTGGCCAATAACGAACACACGACCCCTTGCACCGTTGCCATTGTTACCTCCATTGTTCCCATTCCCCTGATTGTTGTTATTGTTGTTGTTGTTGTTATGGTTCCTGTTCTACTGGGGACAATCTCTCTTGAAGTGGCCTTCAGCTCCACACTGAAAGCACCCTTTGTTGTCTCGTTGCTGCTGTTGTTGGTCTTGTGGAGCTGCTGGCTGTTGTCGCTGGTTCTGATTTGCAGGTCGTAAGCTTCTACAATCCTTAGCTTCATGACCCAATTTGAGACACCTCTGGCAACGATTCTTGTTGCACTAGCCGCTGTGATGTTTATTGCACCTGTTTCACTTTGGAAGGTTCCCTCGATAGCCACTTTGCCCTTGGCTACCAGAAGATTGCTGACCAGGGCTCTTAAAATCTTCAGTTCTTCTCTGCTGTGACTGGGACTGAACAAAAGTGGAACCTCTGCTTGAAGCTCCATCCCATTTACGTTTGTTGTCACTGGGAGTTTCAGAGGTAGCTGTAGCGCTAATACGTTTTGGTAATCTGTTCTGCTCCACCGCCTGATCAGTGAGACGGTGAGACAACTGAACAACCTGCTGGATGGTGGCGAGGTTGGCTGAAGTCACGTAACTTTGGATTTCTGGCACTAATCCCTTGAGAAAAAGTTCAATACGCTTAATTGGAGGGTCCACCATGGTAGGACACAGTAATGCGAGCTCATTCGATCTCTTCGTATACGCCTCAATTTCTGACCCCGTCATCTTGAGGTTGTAGAACTCGACTTCCAACTTATGAATGTCATCACGACTGCAGTATTCCTCCTTGATCATCTCTTTAAAATTGTTCCATGGGGTGGCGTTAGCAGCAACCAACCCCAGCATTTGGACCTGAGCGTTCCACCATGTGAGAGCTAAACCCTCGAGAGTGCCGGTAGCATACTTCACCCTGCGTGCCTCAGGGCATTCACACATTTCGAACACAGATTCTAGTTTCTCAAACCAGTGGAGGAGACCTACTGCTCCTTCAGTGCCGCTAAAAGTAGTGGGTCGGCAGTCCATAAAAGTTTTGAAGGTGCACACAGGTGGCTGAGCATGCTGACCTGTTGTGGGTATAAGAGAGGACAAAGTTTAACACAAGGGTAGGTTCACGAGAGTAGGACCTAAAGATCCTAGAATGAGTTTAAACTGCAGGGTATACCTCCTGCTTGTGCGGCTGCAAGTGCCGCAGCAACCTGTTCGTTAATCAGAGCCGTCAACTGGGCTTGTGTCATGTTAATGCGTCCAGACATGATCTTCATATCAAGAGAAACATGAGTGAGAAGTGTTCGCAAAAGTGCGATGACAGGAGAGAGTAAGCACATACGTGTTCAAGCAACAGTAGCTATACTAACTAAGCATATCATGAGCAAAGTTCTACGTAATCTATCATGTAGGTAATATAACATAAACCATATCACCTAGAATGTCGAGTCTTGCACGTGGAGTGAAGCGTCGTTGTGGATCGTAGAGCACTGTACAGGTTATAGTCTGGTTTTAACAAAAACGTTTTCCCTTGTTAAAACCAAGTTCTCTATAACCAATGGCCCTGATACCAATCTGTCACACCCCCAAAATCCACACGCGGAGTATCACCGCTTGGAGGCGTGACTGACCAGGATCAAGCCACCAATCATATTGAACAAGCATATACGTAAACATAATTCAACCAAACAATATGAAAGATGTTCAAAACCCAAAGCATAGTTAAGTGTTTAGCGGAAGCATTATTGTAAAACCCATAGCAAGTATTAAGTATGAAATAAGATAATGTTTATAGCATGGCACACACTGCCATGTCCCACAACGACCGTTCCTCCCTGTGCAAGCTCCATGAGTACCTAATGACCTGCAAGGCATGTAGCAACGAATCAACAACAAAGTTGAGCGAGTTCACAGTTGGTTGTTTGGTTATAGTATTCATTTCGTAAATCGTATGTTCGTTTTGTAAACCATGTATCGTATTAATCCTTATCGCGGCCAGTCCAGGCATATGTACGATGATTAGTGGGGGCTTCCCATGTGTTACAAGACCACGCGTATCGACTGCTACGAAAATGTAAGAGGTGCCCTAAGTCAATGTCTATCAGCATTGACCCTTTGCCCATAGTCCATTAGTACACGCCCGTCCGACTGGCACGGTGTGAGGTTTGTTAAACCTAAAAGCGCTATTAAATAATGACCCGCTCGCCCTAGGCCTCGGCGATTAAGTCGATAATTGAGGGACTTCCTTTGATAGAGCTGATGGTCTTAAGATCGTGTACGTAGGCTTTACGTACGTGCCCTTCAATCCGAGGACAGTAGTAAGTATAACTGTACGTAGGTTTTACGTACGTGCCCTTTAATCCGAGGACAGTAATAAGTAGTTTTAATAGTAATGGTTGTACGAGTAGTTATCCAATCCCATTCCCAACCCCTGGGAATCCCATGCCTTGGCTAGTGTGAACTCACCTTGATTTGCTCGGTATGCTTAACTATGTTCACAAGTAATCAATCGCGTCCTATAGTATGCACATAATACTCGATCAGTTCATGTATGTAAAGATTCACATGCAATTAATACCTCAAGGGGCGTCAGGCAATTAACATCATGCATTACACAACAGCTAATCACATGCATCCAATTCATGTTTCACATAACGGTCATTCACAGATTGTTCTAATATGGTTAATCCTTAACCCATGTTAACAACTAAACTGGATTGATATACAGAAATAACAAACTAATAGAGTTAACTAACTAACAGCATTACATACCAATATAGTTATATACTTTAACAGAGTTAATAAAGTTAACAAAGTTAATTTGACTAACAAGGTTAATAAATTAACAAAGCAAATCAGCTTAACTGAGTAACATACTTAACAAAATTAATATGCTAGAACATTAACTAAAACATGCATGGCAAAAACACATAATGATGAAAACACCTATGGGCCGAAATCCCTATGGGTTTTCGTTGGGCATAAGGGTGACGAAAACACCTTGTGTTTTCGTTGGTGACATCAACATCAACAACAGTCACATCATCCAACCCTAAAGATCATCATTACATTACAATAATCAATCACCTGACACCATCATATGAGCATCAAATAAATTCATGGGTAGTTACTGATGGCATTCAATTGTATAGACTTTACTGATTTACACAATCCTATGCAGACTCGCATGGCTACTGCCATAATCACATGCAAATAATCATCATAACAATCTGATATCATTGAGCATTAAATCCTAGTTATGATCTAAACATTACTCAAGAACAGTTAATACAGATCACATATCCATCGGAATTAATCTCAACATAACATTCAATTCATGTAGATCTAATTATTTATCTATCATCAATACAATTCGAGTCATCATCTATGTGCCATGTAACAGAATCATCATCCAGTTCAACCATTAAACATATATGCGTATATCATCCAGCAGACTAACATAACATATCACATAATCGACCCTATTGGTATGTTAATCTGTTTTCGAAACCTGATCACATTCATATCATCAATCCTAGAACCCTAGATCGATATCATGCTTCGTATACAGTTACGTAACCGAAAATCAAGTATACGAAGTCAAGAACAAAATGTGTAAATCACTCAATCAATATCCAAATACTAACCGTATGTAGGGTGGAACAAACAAGAACTTCAAAAAGGACAGATAGTTGCCGTCGAGTGTAAAGGATATCGAGAGAGGGTGGGAGGCGATGTGATTAGGGTTTGCCAAAATAACCGTTCACGTAAAGGTTGGAACTTAATATGTAGTTGAACCACTACTGGGCCTAAAGCCCATTCTGTTTTGTTGGCAAGAAGGTGGACGAAAACACCAAATGGTTTTCGTGGGGAGAAGTGTTTTCGGATGGAGTGTTTTCGACAAAGCTCCACTTCTATGTTTTCAATTATACTATCTAATAATCCATACAATATAAATATCACATCTATACACACCTCATGTATACTACAATCTACAAACCACGCATGTATTGCACATCAAGAAAATTATAAAAACACACTTAACCATAAGTACAAGATTAAGTCGAATAGAGACCTTGAAACTCGGGTTGTCACACCTTTACCGTGTGGAGTCAGCTTAAGTTATATCCAAGTCCGGGTACTTACTAAGCGGAAATGTCTGTCTGGGATTTTCATCCTTTATTTGCTATGAAGGCGCGAGGATTCGTGATGTTCCTCTTATCACGCAAGTGTTTGCTTGTTGTCTTTCTCTTAAGCTCTTTGTGAGATCAGTTGCTCGGCCGTGCAAGGTCAAAAAGAGGGCTAAGAGGTGAGGTGGTGGTACGGTTCCAAGTACTTGATATGAGGTTTTTGGGACCTTACCCTTTCAGTCGGCAATCCATAAACGTTTTGAACGTACATACGGGAGGCTGAGCATGTTGACCTGATGCGCGAGAATAAAAGACAAGGTTAAGCACAAGAGTTGGTTCGCGAGTGTAGGATCTAAACATCCTAGGATAGGTCGAAATGACAGGTTATACCTCCTGCAGGGACACCTGCGAGTGCCTCAGCCACTCGTTCATTGATTAGAGCCATCAGCTGGGCTTGAGTCAAGTTCAAACGTCCACTCATGGTCTTCACAACGAAGCAACGTAAGTGAGAAAAGTGTCGCGAAAGTGCGTAAGCGTGGGACGACAGAAGAGAGTAATCACACATGGCTCAAATAGCAGTTATCACGTTAACTAATGCACAATGTGAACTATCAAACAGACAATATAAACATAAATCATACCACCTATTGTGTCGAGTCTTGCACGTGGAGCGAAGCGTCGTTGTGGATCGTTGAGCACTGTACAGGTTATAGTCTGGTTTTGTCAAAAAGTTTTTCCCTTTTTAAAACCAAGTTCACTATAACCAATGGCTTTGATACCAATCTGTCACACCCCCAAAATCCACCATGCGGAGTATCACCGGTTGGAGGCGTGACATGACCAGGATCGAGCCACCAATCATATTGAACAATATAGTAGAGTAATTAAAAGTTCAACCACACAATATAATTGGTGTTCACAACCAAGTTAACCAAGTTCAAATTAAATAGCGGAAGCATAAGACGTGAAACCAAAACATAAGTTTAATAAGTTCATCAGTTTAAATGTTTAACATGGGACTCGACAGTCCATATCCCACAGCGACCTCCTCCTCATGCAAGCTCCATAAGCATATAACGACCTGCAAGGCATGTAACAACGAGTCAACAACAAAGTTGAGCGAGTTCACAGTAGGTGTTCGTTACAAAGTAGTTTTTCAAGAACTATGAGTTTGTTTGCAACTACAAGTTATGTCATATTTCCTTGTTTTCCAAAACATGAACGGTGGGGGCTACCCCGTGTTGTAGAGCCACTAGACTAGATGTATATATAGGTGTCCTTCCCAATCCGAGGACAGAGGTACGTATTGAATACGTAGGTTTAGCGTAGGTGCCCTTCCCAATCCGAGGACAGAGGTACGTATAAGAATACGTAGGTTTAGCGTTGGTGCCCTTCCCAATCCGAGGACAATGGTACGTAGTGAATACGTAGGTTTAGCGCTGGCGTCCTTCCCAGTCCAAGGACGGAGGTACGTAGTGAATACGTAGGTTCAGCGTTGGCGTCCTTCCCAATCCGAGGACGGAGGTAAGTAGTCTAGTAGTGGTGAAAGTACAAGTTCCGTCTTAGCTATTTACTCCCATTCCCAACCCACCGGGAATCCCATGCCTTAAGAGTGTGAACTCACATTTGGTTGCTCGGTTTGACTCTCAAAAATAGCTAACAGTTAAGGTCGGTCAATCACGTCCTAGTATGATTACCACTTAGTTTATTAGTGACTTCAAATAAGCATGAAGTTCCTACACGCATCTACCACCTAACATGCACTCACTTTAACGGTTCATGCCCATATAAACTTCCCATCTATTCCCATTCATAAGCAAACATATGACATTGCACATAACACATTCATTGACATATAACATGTTAGATCATTCTCAGATAACCTACCCGACATTTAGATATGCAAATCACTAGTTATATTGTTTCAGCTTGAACATCCAAAACTGGACTGTTTTCGGGTATTTTAATAAAATAGTAAACTTACTCCAAAAATTCCAAACTTTTACAGAATGTTTTAAACAATCCAAATATTACTGTGTAAAAATATCGGGATCCAATTCATTACCAATATTTTATAAAAAATCATTTACCGGACTGAAGTCAGATTCATCACTTTCTGACCGCAGTCCACGGAATAATTTATTTAAAATTCATCGTATGTCCGATTTTTGAAATTCCAGCTGGAGCATTACAACGACATCAGTGTACATCTACAGTACAAATTCCATGAGCTAATTATACACAGATTTCAAATAATGACGAAAAACATAACACACATTTTCTGCAGTAAAAACGCAGCTTTTGCTGCTGTGAAAAACGACCCTTTAAAAATAGCAAACGAAGTCCAAAAATTATGATTCCAGTGCCATTAGAACCGTATTTCGAAATAACACCTTATAGACTCAAGAAAATTAGTTTTTCGTTAAATATTGACCTGTTTACAGCCAACTGAAGTTGGCTGTAAATGTTTGGACAGAAGCTGTTTTCAACTTATAGCGCTCTAACGCAAGTCCTATTTGTTCCGTTAACATGCTCAGTGATCAACAACAACATTTCTAGTAATCAACAAGCAAGCATTAACATATACCAAACAACATCATACTAACAACACTTCATCATATTTCATCTTTATGTAAACCATATGTTTAAACTTTTAGTTCATGTTCTTTTAGTGTTCTTGTTATAATCAACCTACTACATCTTTTAACCATTCAAAATAGAAGTGAACAAAGGTTAAATAAGGACTTACAACTAGCTCAAAGCTAGGGAAGATCTCTAGTGAAAAGGATGATGAAAAGTGGGTGATGAAAGCAAACGAGAAGGATTCTCCAAGACCTTCAAGCACCAAACTTCATGTATCACCTTCTAGTGTTTGAACAAGCTTGAAAATGGATGAAGATGGTTGAGTTAGGGTGGTGGTGGTGGAGGTTATGGTGAGAGCCGAGAGGGGAGAGGGAGAGATGAGGGATGGTGTGAAGATTGTGGAGTGTAAGAGTGGAAGATATGTGCCATACTTGTAATCCTTCTTTCAAATATTTTGTCTAAAATATCAAACAACAAATCAAGAAGATATGATACATATCTAGGAAAGTATGGGGTGGATTTTGGTGGGGTCCCATGGGGGGGGGGGGGGTAAATGAAAATTACTTGGTAAATAAATCAATTAGTGGAAGGTTAAAGTGCAAGATCTAATGTTTAGTGTATACCATGTATTTTGAAATGTGTTTAAGTGTTCGGGAACCATAACTAGCTCAGAAAAAGAAAAATAATGTTTCTTGCAATATTTTAGTGTTCTGGGTAATGTCCGGTTGTTCGGTTAGATACCGTTTCGTTAAAGTGCTAAGTTGTTCCGTATAGTGTCCTATATATATCTTTTTGTAACACTTTTAATTCCCAACACTTAGGAAAACATTCAGGACCATTTAGTCAATTTTCTGCACAAGACTAGTATGTTAATAAGCACATGTAAGCATGACGCAGTAATTAGAAAGCAGTTAAGTAATTCAACACAATCATCAAGCACTTTAATTAACATTAATAAATCGTACAGATACATGTAATTATGAGGGTTGTCACATTTATGTATCTCTTTGAAATTATATAGTTAACTAGTTCATCCGGTTGAATCACCCGGTACAACCCGGTTCTACCGGTTGAACCATTTTTAAGGCCATCCCGGTATGACTTAAAAACCGGTTTTTAAAACATTGATTGCAAACGAAGAGTTGGATAAAATGCTTTAGTGAATGAAATTTTTTTATCCATAACGTTAGATTACCACCTTTTAGTGGACAAGGTAATTAGGAGACCTAGACTAGAGGTGCTAAAAATAATGAGTTATTTAAGTGTAACCGGTTAATAATCAAAACACTTACCAGTTATTAATCAATAGAGGAGTAATCGATGGTGGGTTTTTAAACCAGAGGTTAGTAATGGGTTTGGGAATTTTTATAAGTAATTGTTTCTTTAACTTACTTTAACCGGTTAAGCAATCATTTTTTAAAGGGGAAATGGATTTTATCACCCCAAAGTAATCGATTTTGGCTGTTGTCACTCTCAACTTTCACTTTGGCTCCCACCACCCCCAACTTAACACTTCGTGTGTCATGTCACCCCGTCGTTAACTAAACACTAATTATGTTAGTTTTTTATGCTGCTGTGGCCAATATTTGATAACGTGGCTTGCTTTTTTATGAGATGGCAAGGTGACGTGGATCTAGAGCAAAATAAAATAAAACACCCTTAACCCACCTTTCACTTTCCTTCACCATATCTTCAAGTCTTATGTCTTCAACTCAACCATCATCACCACCGTATAACACCTTTCCCCATCATCACAGAATCCGTACCAGTAACCCCGTTCGAATCCAGCTTTTCTGAACTCTCTAACACCGAAATCAACACCGCGTATGGAATCCAGCTTCAACAGCAACAACATTAGTGTTTCATCACTCTCAACCACTCCTTGGCATCCGCGAATCGAATCCAGCTTTTCTAAACTCTCTAACACCGAAATCAACACCGCGAATCGAATCCAGCTTCAACAGCAACAACATTAGGGTTTCATTCACTCTCAACCGCTCCTTGACATCTCTTTGAATCAATTCAGCATCGTTAACACTGGTTTCAGCTTCACATACCTGATTTCTGATTGACGAGATTTTGTTGACGCTTTTTCTAACTAAAAATCATACGAACAGTGATTGAATCTTCAAGGTTGTTGCTGATTTAGTGGATAGTGATGAGGGTTTTTGTGGTTGTTTGAATGAAAAGAAGTGAACCAGTATTTGTATTACTTCCGGTGTGGTGGACCGGTGGTTTTGCTGGACCGGACGGGATAGATAGGCTCTGAAGAAAGGATCGTCGAACATGATTTAGGGTTTGATGGTAACAATAAGATGAAATTTGTATGTAGTGATACAGATTAAGTTGTTAATAGATGATGAAGATTCAAAAATTTGGGCCTTTAAAATGACCACATCAGCATGCCACCTAAAGCAAAAATAACCACATAAGCATAAAAAACTAACCTAGTTAGTGTCTGGTTAACGACGGGGTGATACAGCCACCTATATGTTAAGTAGAGGGTGGTGTGAGCCAAAATGAAAGTTGAGAGTGGTATTGGCCAATTTTGCTTAGTTTAGGGTGATAAAATCCATTTCCCCTTTTCTAAAACCCGAACTAGCCCGTTAGAGAATGTTAGAATGTCATTGTGAAAAGGGCCAAATAGTTGTTAAAGAGCCGTTACATCGCTTTACTTGCTTATTTTCACCCCATAACTAAAATGTCACACCCCGACCGCGTAAAACAACAATTCGCGGCGGAAACGTCGGGGAGTGGAGTAACAGAATCATTGTTTCACAACACATGGTAATTAAAGTTTGGTTTTATTGAATTAAAATATTTACATTGTCTTGGGATTTAAGAAGCATAACATGAATCAAACTGTCTTTCATAGTTTTGAGTCACTATGGCCCTTGTCCGATCCTATGTTTGCATCATGATCATCTAACAACAGCACCTGAAACACATGTGAAAATAGGTACGTCAGCATAAAAATGCCTCTGAGATACATATGTTTTGTTAATGAAGAATTCATGACTTGTAGTTAAAAGAAAAGTTTAACAAAAAGTAGCCATGAACCTTATAAAAATGTTTTCTTTTATAAATCATACGAAAATCGATAACAAATCAGATGATATAAAAGAATAATGCATGGTTAAATAAATAACCAAGTAAAAATGAAATTGTATAAAATATGTCGTTTGTAAAACAATGTCTTGTGAAAATATGTTATTTATGTAAAATGTATCACGTCTTTGTCGAAATGATTTAGATAACGCTACGATATGTAATATCATAAAAGCACTTATATATAGGAAGTACTAGCGGCGTATCCACCATGCTTTTATTATATTACACACGCCTCGTTATTGATATCACTTACCAAATAAACCACCCAAAAATGTCTTGTTTAAACCAACGTCAAAATGTTCATGTATAATCAAATATAATGTATGGTGAATAAAAAGTATTTACTCAATCCAATATGTGTATGTTAATGTATAATCAAATGTTATGTATGGTGAATAAAAAGTATTTACTCAATCCCATAGGTAAAATGTACAAAACAATGTATTTGGATAAATCAATGTTTGAATCAAAAGTTATGTTTTGAAAAACTAATGCTTTTATTGATAAGGACATTTGTGTTGTAATGTTTATCGTATACATTCAAGCCTTGAGACTGTAGGATAAACCTTTAAACGAATCAAAGGTTTATTAAAAATGTTTTCGGATTCTGTCATTCCTTACGTCCAAACAAACCTAGAATTCCAGGAATGGGAGTTGTCAATTCCTATGGTACCACAACATACTACCGAGCGGCGTGATCAATGTTAACGAACGTATTTTAGTATCGTTAAACATACCAAATGACATACCAAATGTAAGCAAGTTATATGAAAACAATGTACTAAGTATGCAAAGTAAACATACGAAGTAGAAAAGTCATGTAAATCAATGTGTTAGCATGCTCAGTAAACATACATAGCAGAAATGTAATGTAAAACAACGCGTCCATATGCTAAGTAAACATATGTAACAAAAATGTTTATGAAATCAATGTGCTAGCATGCTAAGTAAACATACATTGCAAATCATAAATGAAATCATGTATTATATACATACTAATGAACATAGCAATTATATGTCATGAAAGCACGAAAAGCACGAAAGTAACAAGTAGGCATATGTGTTTCACCCCAAAATATTTGAAAGCGGTAAAAGAGGGGACTATGTACTCACTTGATATTGCTTAGTAGTCTTGATATAACAACCAAATAACGCTTGAAAGATCACGGAATCAAACGGCACCTAATATAGGTAGCTATGTTAATAAACCGGACCTAAATCAGAAGATCGGATAAAATGAGGTCTCGTAAACCAAATGAGTGTTGGAACTCATATGATATGGTTTAACAAAGCCTACATTCTAAGTCGGTGGAAGATCGGATAAAATGAGGTCTCGTAAACCAAATGAGTGTTGGAACTCATATGATATGGTTTAACAAAGCCTACATCCGAGATGTCGTGTGTGTTTCAACATTCAATCTGGTTTCAGCCCCGATCCCCTGTTGCTGTCAAAAGTTTAAAGCTCACGCGGATAAAATCGTCTCCGATTTTTCTGGTGAAGAAGCTCCAGATCCGGCCCTGCTAAGACATCTCGGATTCTAATCAATAAAAGGTGATATCTTTCTGTCTCTAAACCTGTAGACCTATTTGTGATTACGAGGCCTTAATCCTATCTTTGGAATACTCTAGCTTGGACATCTCGGTTGTAAGTTTTCTCTACCTGTTAAGTTATTTTGTCTCTTGAACACTGTCTGACAGACTTTTTATTGACTGGGTTAGGGGTACCATATTTTGTTCTGAGGAGAGACATACCTCTGATTACTTGTGCATCTTCTGTGCTGCATTATTGTGTGCTTCAGTATATCGCTTATATTACCTGTTCCTTGCTTGTTATCTAATATTTTGTGTTATTCTTTAAAACTCTTATTAGTAAACTTGATCACAACACTCTATTTGACCATTAATGATTGATTTTAGACGCACCATATTGATTAGTGTATGTTTTGTGCTCACCCATTGACACTGTCTACCCATTGTATGTTGTGTTCACTGTGTGTTTTATGTTACCCACTATAGTGTTTTAGCGAGTTTTTACGGTTTCGAAAATTTGTTTATGCGTGTGCCATTATTTGTTTATGCGTGTGCCATTTTTGGTGATTTGTAGCAATCATAGACGGTAGATATCATGTTTTTCCATTGAGATCATGTTCGAGGACGAGGGGTGCAGGGAGGGGTATAGAAAAGGGGTATAGTTTGCGTGTGGCCTCGTGGAATGTGGGGACCCTTAGTAGTAAGTTGTTGGAGATCATAGATACACTTAAAAGACGTAGGGTAGAGATAGCGTGCCTTCAGGAGACTAGGTGGAAGGGACAAAAGGGGGATGAGCGCAATGGGTACAAGTTGTTATATTCAGGGTCGGACGGAGTTAAGAATGGCGTAGGATTTCTAGTAGCTATAAACTTGTACAAAAATGTGGTAGAGGTGATACGACACAATGATAGGATCATGGTGTTGAAATTAGTACTAGGAGAGGAAGTAGTGACAGTGGTTTGCGCATATGCTCCACAAGTGGGATTAGGGGATCAAGAGAGGAGAGACTTTTGGGACTGCCTAGACGAAGTTGTAAGGGCCATACCTAGGGAAGAAAGAATTTTCATAGGAGGCGATTTTAATGGTCATATTGGCAGACATAGTGATGGTTTTAGTGAAGTTCATGGGGGCTTTGGGTTTGGTGATAGGAACAACCCTGGTAGGGATTTGTTAGAGTTTGCAGTGGCTCACAACCTAGGTATTTTGAATTCTTTCTTTAAGAAGAAAGAATCACAGTTGATTACTTTTAGTAGTGGGGGACGTAACACTCAGATCGACTATATTTTGATGAGGCTAGGAGATCGAAGGTGGTGGAGGGACTGCAAGGTTTTACCAGGGGAGACAGCAGTGGCTCAACACCGTCTTTTGGTGGCGGATATAAGCATGAGAGGAAAGCTGACCAAGGGAGAGAGGGTAATGCGACCTAGGGTTAGATGGGGTATGTTAAAGGACGACAAAATCGATGTGTTTAGAGATAAGGTCCTCTCAACGACTGCTCCTAGAGTTGACGGGGACGCAAACCAAATGTGGGAGGACATGGCAAACATCATTAATAATGTGGGGAAAGAAACGCTAGGGGTCACAACAGGAAAGAGGTGTGACCAAAAGGAGTCATGGTGGTGGAATGAGGAAGTGCATACTAAAGTGAAGATTAAACAAGGGTGCTTTAGGGATCTTTTAAGGTGTACAGTCGAGGAGGAGCAAGTGGTTTTAAGGGTGAGGTATAAAGATGCCAAGAGAGAAGCGAAGAAGGCAGTGTCAGAGGCGAAGAACGCAGCTTACAAGCAGATGTATGATCGACTGGAAACAAAGGAGGGGGAGAATAACATGTTCAAGATTGCAAAAGCTAGAGAACGTAGAAGGCAGGACCTAGGACCAGTGAAGTTCTTAAAGGGAGAGGATGGATGCGTTTTGGTCAAAGAACATGACATTAAGATGAGATGGCAAACGTACTTCTACAATCTTTTCAATGGCGGGAGGGACTACCAACAGGAAAATGATGACTCACCTACTCAAAGGCAACTACGGAATAACGGCTACTGTAGACGTATCACACGGGAGGAGGTGAAAACAGCTCTTAGTAAGATGGGAAGGGCTAAGGCAGTCGGGCCAGATAACATACCGATTGAGGTTTGGAAATGCTTGGGAGAAGAAGGAGTACATTGGCTAACTACTTTATTCAATTTTATTTTCAGTTCGGGGAAAATGCCAGACCAATGGAGGAATAGTGTAGTAGTACCGGTGTATAAGAACAAAGGGGACGCCCAATGTTGTGGGAATTACAGGGGGATTAAGCTGCTAGGACACACTATGAAATTATGGGAGAGAATAATTGAGACGAGAATCAGAAGAGAAACTCAAGTCACAGTAAACCAATTTGGTTTCATGCCAGGGCGTTCGACTACGGAAGCAATACATATTCTAAGGAGATTGATGGAGAAGTATAGGGAGAAGAAACGGGACCTACACATGGTGTTCATTGATCTTGAAAAGGCCTATGACAGTGTGCCACGTAGACTGATTTGGGATAGTCTGGAGAGTAGAGGGGTTTCTGGGAAGTATATAGACTTAATTAGGGATATGTATGTTAGGACCGAGACTACTGTCCGAGCGCCTGTAGGGGATACTGAGTCTTTCCCGGTGGAGGTAGGACTTCACCAAGGGTCTGCTTTGAGCCCTTTTCTTTTTGCAGTTATCCTAGATGAGTTGACAAAGTCAATTCAGGAGACTCTGCCGTGGTGCCTGCTGTTCGCAGATGATATTGTGTTAGTTGCTGATAGTAAACATAGCCTGAATGCGAGGTTAGAACAGTGGCGAGCAGCTTTAGAGGGCAGAGGTTTAAGGATTAGTCGTTCTAAGACGGAGTACTTATATTGTGACTTTAGTGGTGTAGACAACGGCGAGGAAATCCAGATCACCATTGACGGTCAAGTGGTCCCCCAGGTTAATAAGTTCAAGTATCTAGGATCGTTTGTTCAGAGGGATGGGGAGATAGATAGTGACGTTGCCCACCGCATCCAAGTCGGATGGTGTAGGTGGAGAGCTGCCACTGGGGTATTGTGCGATAGAAGGTTCCCAACAAAATTGAAAGGGAAATTTTATAGAGTTTCAATTAGACCTGCTATGTTATACGGAACCGACTGTTGGGCCATTAAGGAAGTACAAGCACGCAAGATGGAGGTGGCAGAGATGAGAATGCTAAGATGGATGTGTGGGCACACAAGATT